>CATQJL010000223.1:14811405-14835600 GCA_958299035.1 Cylicocyclus nassatus
CCGTCTGCGCGAAGAAATCACTCCGCATTTGATCAATTACAACAGGTAGTAGAAGCCAGAAACTGAGATTTCTGAAGAACCACAAACTGTGTTTGATCGAGAAGACATGTCCACTTTAGCACGAGTAGTAGGCCTTCAAAATTGGTCATATTTTTGTTAAAGATTTCAAAATCAGAAAGGATTGGTTCTCTTTGAATGAATTATGATTACATCAAATCGCGTAATTCTTACTCATTTTGAGTTGTGCCCACATCTAATAGACAATTAGTAATCTGATAATTGCCTAGCAGTTTGCTACCTTCTTTTTTTCTATCTCGATAATCTTAATGACAAAGTTTGCCATTTTTCAGAGATCAAAGCGATGTAGATGCTGCAGCATCTCAAGTCCACTACTACATTGATAATAAATTGACTAGAGATTTTTCTATAGTAATTGTAAATTTTGGAAACTGTTCATTTCCTCCTCCTGGCGGATGTAAGTTCGTTTGCTGAAGGTATCCTAGGATTTCTTTTTCATGTGCTTTTTCAGCACACTGATGTATACGACGGACTTACGACAGAACCGGATCTGCTGTCAAAATATGTGGACGAACTCTATTTGTGGTTTGTTTGAGTTTACAAATGAAGTAAATTCTAGAGAACAATGATTCAGCCGACAATAGTCACAAAAACAAGTACCCTTTGATTCATTTGCTTGGCGGCTGGAAGGCGGGGCCTCCTAGTTAAGGCTAGATAATGATCAGAGAGCACTCGCGTGAGAGAGACGCAGAGCGCATCGCAGGCGTAAGCGGCCCTTAATTAGGTCACAATGCCCGCCTTTCATCCGTCAAGCCGGTTGAATCAAAGGTTAAAGTCTAGACAATAAGTATTCGGCCGCAGTTGTCATTATCTCGGCTATTTGATATACGGTGTTGAGTCAACAAAAATTCAGCCATCCACTGAGCGGCCTCTCTTTGCTATAAAATTGAAAAAGGGAAATAGGAAGTCCAATAGGAAGTTCAGTGAGATGTGAAAAGAATCACATAGTCGATTCAGTGAAATAGGAATGACAATTGATATCTTCTGTATCGCTGACCAAAACATGTACAATACCGCTCACAGAATGTGCAAAATTTCCGTAAATGTCGCAGAATTCCGAGAATTTCGCGAACCTTCGCGGAATTCTCGGAATTCTGCGACATTTACGGAAATTTTGCACATTCTGTGAGCGGTATTGTACATGTTTTGGTCAGCGATACAAGAAGATATCAATTGTCATTCCTATTTCACTGAATCGACTATGTGATTCTTTTCACATCTCACTGAACTTCCTATTGGACTTCCTATTTCCCTTTTCAATTTTATAGCAAAGAGAGGCCGCTCAGTGGATGGCTGAATTTTGTTGACTCAACACCGTATATCAAATAGCCGAGATAATGACAACTGCGGCCGAATACTTATTGTCTAGACTTTAACCTTTGATTCAACCGGCTTGACGGATGAAAGGCGGGGCATTGTGACCTCAATTAAGGCGCCTTACGCCTGCGATGCGCTCTGCGTCTCTCTCACGCGAGTGCTCTCTGATCATTATCTAGCCTTAACTAGGAGGCCCCGCCTTCCAGCCGCCAAGCCAAATGAATCAAAGGGTACTTGTTTTTGTGACTATTGTCGGCTGAATCATTGTTCTCTAGAATTTACTTCATTTGTAAACTCAAACAAACCACAAATAGAGTCGTCCACATATTTTGACAGCAGATCCGGTTCTGTCGTAAGTCCGTCGTATACATCAGTGTGCTGAAAAAGCACATGAAAAAGAAATCCTAGGATACCTTCAGCAAACGAACTTACATCCGCAGGCCAGGAGGAAAATGAACAGTTTCCAAAATTTACAATTACTATAGAAAAATCTCTAGTCAATTTATTATCAATGTAGTAGTGGACTTGAGATGCTGCAGCATCTACATCGCTTTGATCTCTGAAAAATGGCAAACTTTGTCATTAAGATTATCGAGATAGAAAAAAAGAAGGTAGCAAACTGCTAGGCAATTATCAGATTACTAATTGTCTATTAGATGTGGCACAACTCAAAATGAGTAAGAATTACGCGATTTGATGTAATCATAATTCATTCAAAGAGAACCAATCCTATTCTGATTTTGAAATCTTTAACAAAAATATGACCAATTTTGAAGGCCTACTACTCGTGCTAAAGTGGACATGTCTTCTCGATCAAACACAGTTTGTGGTTCTTCAGAAATCTCAGTTTCTGGCTTCTACTACCTGTTGTAATTGATCAAATGCGGAGTGATTTCTTCGCGCAGGGACGGGTTTGGACCAGATACCCGTCTGCTCAAAATAGGGGAAATGGTGTTCAAAGAAAAAACCATTTTTGCAATACTTTCATTATATTTCACTTCCCTCTCCCTTGAGATTAGGTCGCGAAATTTTTTCAAGTTACATACTTTACAGAAATGTTCAGATTTTCTTATTTACATTTTCAAATGATCAAAATAATGTTTGTATTTCTTGGGAATTAAAGTAGCGTGGTAAAAAAAATTTTTGGGGTATAGCGGCCGCCATGTTTCTTCATAATTTAGGGCTCAGTCCCCAAAACTTTTAAGAAGCATCCCAAAAAAAATGTTCAGAGAGAGTGAACAAAGCCATGCAACTTCATTCGAAAAGAAACTTTTGACTCCTCCTCCCCCCCCCCCCTCCCCACCCCGAACAAAAAATTTGGGACCGCCACTTCTAGATATCGCTATCTATCACATTTGCAAAAAACGCTCCTAATTCGTGCTGTCGCTGCGCTAACGAATGCGATTCGGTGATAAAAGACGGCAGCTCCAAAAATGGCGCTATTTTGCTGAGGCTAGCAAGCGAACGCGTCTTCAGGATTGCTTTTAATTCTCAAAGACGTTGTTATGTGGAAAAAAGTTTTAGAAGATCTGACATCCCACCTTGGAAAGCACGAAAGAAGCTAGAACGAGCGTTTTCCGAAGCCATCAATTTCAAACATGGATGAGCGGACGCAAAGCCCGCAATGTCGAGGACGTAGAGTCGTTGCGGGACCCATATGCTTATAGAAACGGTGGAAGGGGATTCCAAAGTGGGCGGGGTCAGAGATGGGAGTTGTGAGAGGATAAACGTGCTGCCTTCGCGTTGGATTTTCGGAAGTTAGAAGCAGTGAAAGATCAAGTTAGCCTACAATTACCATTATGAGGGTTTCTACTCTGTGTCGTTGTTTACAACGGGTCTCATTCTGCTGAGCCACTGCCTTTAATAACACCGTCCACCCGAATTCTTGACTTCCATGTTCTAGTCGTTTCGGGGCCTTCTCATGTCCCTGATTCCGAATATGAAGTCGAGAAACCACGAAAACCCCGACAATCCCCGTGCCAGAGAAGCCGCAGGCCGTTTCTCAGCCAACTGACTGGCCAGCTGCTTGTAAATGTGCTTAATGCAGTTTCTGCACACACAAAATAAAGAAAAGTGGTGGTTTTCGACATGTAAGTTAAATTTGACACTATATCATCAATTTTGACATTCATCAAAAACATTTGGTATAGAAATAACACAAGCTCAAGGGCTCTCCTTCCTTACTGAGGAGTTCCGGGAAGAGCTTGAAGTTCCTGTACCTAGTCTAAGGGCAGGAACGAAACGGAGCTAGAATTGTTCATTTGCAAAATTGATTTCCTTAGTACACAATATTGTTATAGTGCCACACTTTGTATATCACTATCTCTATTTCATTTCCTATTCAAGAGAAAAAAACTAATGATCAGTTTTGCAAACAGAACAGTGCTCCATCTCAACATTCAATTCAAAGTACTCACCTATCACCGGTGAAAAGTACTAATGATGTGTAGTCGAAGCCAAAATTGTTGAAAAGATTTCGTATAGTTCTTGAAACAAGAATTACATTTTTTAAATTCAATTTCAAGTCATTGATTTACCTTGACAGAGGCACATTGCTGGCAGTCGTAAAATCCACGCCACCCCACAATTTTTCTATGTTCTCACAAATTTGTGGCTTATCGTAGCTAAAATCGTAGATAGTGGTTGATCCAGTGCCTGAAAGCAAAGCAAATATTACATTGCGTTCACTCTTTGATTGAAACGAGATTGGCGGCTGGAGGGCGACCGCTCGCGTCCGCGACGCAATCCGCGTTCTGACCATTTTCTAGCCCTAACTAACTCACGAAGCCCGCCTTCCAGCCGCCAATCCAGTTGAATCAAAGGGTAGTTAGCAATTTATATCAAAATTAAGTGATTTTTTCTCAAAATTATGAAATAAATTTTTTGGTAATTTTTGTATCTACCGTATGCTGTCATTCCGACAGCCACATATCCCGTTCTAATGTCTAATCGAGGCAGTACCCAGGTTTCTATGAAGTCAAACTCCTGTAAGCAAAAATTTTGTCATGGATTTTTTTTCATAGCTGTCAAACATACGGTGCGAATGTTCTCGTAGGATAGCATATAATTAGTGGCATCGATAGCAAGTATGGTGTTTCGGGAGCAGGAGGTGTTTTCGTCGCTTGTAGAATTACATTGAAGAGCACCATTAGAGATACGGATGACTGCTAAAAAAGGAAAAAGTGTAGGAAGTAGAATTTGTGGAGAATTTGGCAGCTTTCAGTAACTAAAAACCTAGGAACTTTGAGAAGAACAATTTTTATTAATTGAAAGTCGTAATCAGTACATTTTGCAGAACATACCGAAAAGTCCTACGGCGAGGCCGACAAGGCGCACCATCACGCCTTATCAAGAAAAAAGTCGGGACGGGTAAACATAAGAGATAACATTACTGCTGATTTTGCTAAAGAGCTGTTGTTAGGATTAGCTTTGCGATAAGGAAGTATCTGATACCATGATACGGTACTTCGTTAGCAAAAAAATGGTTGTGATAAGCTGATCCCTTCGAAAAAGATTCCAGAATATACTAGGTAGGAAAAAAATGTCGCTTTTTTCGGGGTTTTTCAGCTAAATTGGGATTTCATGAACTAGAGTAATCCAATGCTAAAATTTCATGTTTGAATTCGCGAAAGTTTACAGTACCCAAACGCATATATATGGGAAGCTCAAGACCACTAGAGGCGGGGTTTTCCATTTTAGGTTTTTTCGATTTTTTCTTGACCTTTATTCGTGAAAAAAGTATAGCAAGTACATATATGGATACGGGCATATATCTGCTACATGCTGGAGCAAGTGAGAAATTCATGGAATTTTTTTTGGGTGGAAATCCGATTTTGACACTATGAATTGCCCTTGTGTTTTGGCTTCAAACATTCCGAAACCGCGACTCAAGCCAATGTTTGGATCATCTTCTAAAGCTTGCTTTACTCTACCGAATCACCCCTCGCGTATTTCTGATTCGTCCTGTTCCTTTGTTGTAAAATACGACATTCCTTTCTCTCCAACCTAATACATTGTTATGTGTAACTATTCACAGATGAAATAGTTTTTAAATTCAGGATTGAATATCGGAAACCTTACATAATTTCCAAATTTGAATTTTCTTAGCAATAAGGTTGAGCGGTTAAACTTCTATTTTTCGCTAGAGAACCCAGAACATAGACTTTGCTCTTTTAATTTCAACATTAAATCTAGGTTGAAACTTAAAGTCAAATTAATGCATATTTGAAAGGCTTTACATTGGAGACCTGTGAGTTTTTCTTTTACATATTTTTCTCGACGATTCATGATTTTAAGTTCTTCCGAAAGTTTTGTCTGTTTTTTTTTGAAACGACTGTAACAGCTAGTACAATGAAGGCCTGAATGCTTTCCATTCGATGCTGCTTTTCCTTCTTTTTCTGATGATAAAATTTTCGAACTGTAATCTTCGGGGTGCTTCTTGATAACTGTTAAAATGCTTCACCGTCATTTTTATCTGCTCCAAGTTCAGCTAATTTCCAAAAAATCCAATTTAGAGTTTTGGAAATGAAAATAAATGACACATATGGGGCTATATATAATGCCCTTAGCTTCTATTTGCTATTTAGAGCTTTGAAAAATCGTTTGGACATCTAGATTTTTGCTAAGGTCATGAAACACACAACTGCATTTGAAACATGAAAGCTTCTATAGTTCCTGCGAGTTGAAGCTTGATTGTGGTTTAACATAGTTTGCGCAAAATAATCGAGTTTAAATTGCTTCTAAAAATCATGTTTCCTTAGGTACTAGAAGGATACTAGACGGGCTTAAGGACGCATCGAGTATGCATTTGTTTTCACCAACCATCATTGTCTACTGCAATAGTTAAATCAGAATTTGGCTGATTTGTTTCTCGAAAAAATCCCATTTCCTCTACCAACCTACTCTGTACGCAAGCATAATTTTGAGAATTTCTCTTGCTTTGTAAACTAAAGTAGAGCAAGCCTTCGCCCCTAACATTGCTAAGTCTGAAAATTTGGAAAACAATTCGAAGAGGATTTTTGATCCCTCAAAAACCATGGTTGAGAGGCAGCATACCGAAAATTGGTTTAATTTCAGTCTTCCTGAGTGCGACGTAAGGGCCGGGCATTTTTCACGCGGTTTCACTCGCGACGCGATTTGGAAATATTCCAGCTGTCCACAACTCATTGTGAGCACAATGTACGTACAAAAGATTGTTCATTTTATCAATCTACGTAAGTTACACTTACTATGCATGTGCAGTTTACCAGTGTTGGAGCTGAAGACTTCTGGTAAATTGCCAAGTCGCGTCACGACTGAAATCGCGTGAAGTATGCCCGGCTCTTTACGATCAGAAATGTCTTTCTAATCAGATTCAAAACTATCTCAATCGGTTCTAAGTACATGCTCTTCTACATGTCTCTTAAATAAAAAATTGTTTTTCTCGAAGGTTTTTTGCATGTGTGGGGCCTAATAATCGATATTGAACATAAGGGCTCGTACGCAGATTCTTGTATTTGCATATTTTTATTTTTATTTTCGCGTATATACTCGTACTTTTCGCTAATACATGCGGTTTCGCAATTCCTATTTCGCGAAGGAACACATTCTGCACATGTAGCTAGACCAGTGTGTTAGTGCAAGTTGTGCTCTACAAACTCTGTTCAAAGGGGTTAAGAAAGGCTTTAAGTTCATTCAGTTACAGAGCAAATTATGAAGGTATGAAAATTCCATTTTTGGAACCTTGAAAATGCTGGTGTGATTCATTTGATTCTCAAAAAGGGTCTTTTTGATTAGAGCCTTCTATAACATAAATTTGAGCTTCTATTTCTCAGTGGTTCCTTCGTGGCGGTGTTTGTAGAGTTGGCGTCGATAATTTTGGCGCACCCTGTACGTACTCAAAAATTCTGGACTCTCAAATAAACAATTATTACAGACTTCAAAAACTTGATTCACTTAATCTAAGACAAGTAAAATCTGGCCAAGCGCTTACCCCAAAATTACCAGCATTTCTTCATTGGGATAAAAATTTTTTCCTATTCTTGAATCATGGAAAATTTGCTGCAACCTTTGAGGTGCCCAAAAGTCACGGCGATAAAATTACTAAGACTGCATTGATAAGACGAAAATTGTAAATGTCAGAAGGGGGATGAAAATCCAAAACAAACACTGTCAAGTTTGTTCGTCCAAGAATGTTCTCTGAATTTTGTAATCGATCAAATAAATTCATAAAACTTTCAGGATAACTTAATATGAGTCGCAACCGTTTTGACGGTCTATTGTTTGCTTTGACGACACATTTGATATATGAAAAAAAATTTCGAAATCTTATCACTCAGTTCTCGAGAGTTTACATACAAAGCAAAAAGCATCTTACAGTGAACTCGAGCCTAGCCTGTTTCAAAGACAACACATTTGTCGCTGCTCTTGCTTCCATTCCTATGAGGGAGCAAAACGTCAATAGCGGCCAAGAATTGCGCAAAAACGCTCTTAACCTTTTTTTCTCCAAAAAACCTCAAGGAAGGCGAATGCAAATCAGCGCCTTAAGCTCTCGGTAATTAAAGGTATCTTCCAATTATCCCTCGAGTTTATGAACCTTCCTTGTGAGCAAGTTTACAAATACAGGTCAAGAAAAATACCGCGTAAGTAGCCGCTGCCATCTTTCCATAAAAATTCTGCTTTTTTTGTCTGTGAAATAAACGCTCTCCCTCGCACTATGAGAGAGATTTTAATAGCTTTTGCTCAATATGAACGTACTAGCAATGCAAAAAGAGTCAATAGCACTTGTACCATCATTTAATCAAAACGACTTTGTGTGCCCAAAAATATCAAGCATGAAGTACTTCCATTTCACCTGGAAATGCCTTTAATGACTAATTGCTCTTTGCAATTTTTGTTGTAAGTTGAACTTTCTTATTAATTTTATCTCTTCATATTCTTGCAGAGAAAGGACACTAGGTGAGCGTGGGCTTTTGAAATGAAGTGCACACCATTAAATGCATCTTGAAGCGCTGTGCGCTCTTCCAGAAGAACTCATGAACATTTTCTACCATCAAAATTGCACTGTTTTGATGACAGGATTCACCAAAATCGTTGAAACATTCACTTACGCGCTAACAAAGCGTTTAAATAAGATAAAGCTTCATGTCAAGCTCAGGAAAACTGTCTCTGACATATCAGCTTTTCAAAGCCGAATATTGACGACTCTGGCAGTCTAGCTCTCGTGAAATCGATATGAAAAAAAGTTCTAAACTCCGTTCAGAGAGTCGCACAGCAGATAACGAAATTGGATTTGAAGTCCGCGTTTCGAGGCGTACCACTGGTATTTACTTCATTGCAAAAGGCCATAGTCACTAGGTATCCTTACCTATTAGATTATGAAATTGTTTACATTTACCTGCTCATCGCAAGTTCGTCACCGGGAAATTCTGCATGACAAACTTAACAGAAAGTTAGAAAAAGGAGAAGGAAAGGAGCAAAGAATCGGCAAAGCGATGACCATTAAAGGGCCGGATATGCTTCACGCGATTTCAGATGCGACGTGATTTGGCAATTCGTTAGAAGTCTTCAGATTTACCACTAGTGAACTGCACATGCATAGCGCGTATGACTAACGTGGATTGATAAAATGACCTATCTTCTGTACATTTAAAATATTCTTACAGTGAGTTATGGACAGTTAAAAATTGCCAAGTCGCGTCGCGACTAAAATAGTAAATAGGACGGTCATAACAGCACATGGTAATGTTCCAAAAAGATCCCCTTTTCCTAGAAATGTGAGAAAACATTTTACAAAGCAGCTTCTTGCCATTCCGCAAACGATAGGCAAGGATTTTGAATTTCAAAGCATATGACAGGGTTAGTGGTTTTTTGAGCCTTTACTCTTACAGTATAAAAAATCAATTGAACTTCAAGCGAATTAAGCATATGGTTTGATTAAATCGATAATGGTATCTGTATCATTTTATTGAATAGATCTTATTTTTACCCTATACATGTCTGTGCAGTTTACGTAAAACTGATGATAGAATCTTTCTTTTTTCGAATAATAGTTATTTCGTACACTAGTTGGCACCCGGCTCCGCCCGGCCCTGTCAATAACATATTTGTAATCAGCATGCTCGATTACCCCCTGTGCCAACTCCCAGCCCCATAGCTCAACTTTTTCAAAAATTGATAAAATCGATACCGATCGATAACGAAAAGTAGCCTATGACACGCTCCCCGCCCCGAAGTATATGTGTGCCAAGTTTGGTCCAAATCGGTTCAGAAATAAAAATTTCTATTCCGCACATACGTGCAGACATACATAACCTCGAGTCATTTGTAACTTAATATGTGAGATTGCACACTAAGCCCTATTAGCGACGGCACCACTGCTTGTAATTTTCCACTGCAACATTTTCTAACAAAACAAAGTGTGGAAATGTGTTCTATCAACTAACATATAACTAACAAGAGCAAAAAAGATAAGGAAACAGGGAGAAATCATTGGAAATGAGCAGGTTCTAGTTTTGCAGTTCGTCATTTAACTTGTGTAGTGTGCAATGCGCATATTAAGTTAGGAATGACTTGACGATACAGACATTCAGCTGTATATACAGGGTGTCCCAAAAAGATGTGCACACTGTTTGATTGTTAACAACTCTCTTGCTTTCATGTCTTTTGCCGAGCTTGAGGTACCATTCTTTAAAGCGAGGTTTAACTTAGATTTACAGTATGGAGCAACTTATCAGCAGCTCTTCATCACTGTAGGATTACGGTAGGAATTTCGGATTAGGACTTCAAGCCAGTGAAAGCGGTATTTTGCTTTAGAAAGAAAGCCAAACAAGCCAGAAACTCTTGAACTGGGTTAATTGAAGTTGATGATTCTAAATGTGAAAATTGCACGTCAATACACTGTTTCTTTCATGAGTTATTTCAGATTTAGGGTAACAACTGATTTTTCAATGTTTGTCAGAAATGGGAATACGCCATCAAAAAAGCTCGAAAAACTGGCGGAAAGTTATGTAGTGAAATCAGCACGCCTGAAAACCTTGCTACACAAATTTTTAAATTTTTTCGGAAGTATTTCATCAAAAGGCTTATTTCACAGTGACGCTATATGCTGAAAGTTCATACCGTGATCCTATAGTAACGAAGAGTGATTAGTAGTTCGCTCCATACTGTAAATCTAAGTTTATCCTCGCTCTACAGAATGGTACCTCAAGCTCGGCAAAAGACATGAAAGCAAGAGAGTTATTAACGATCAAACAGTGTGCACATCTTCTTGGGACACTCTGTATAAGATTTTGGATCTGATGGTGTGCCTTTGAACTGCACATCTGCATTGTCTTGAAGTCATGAACGTTCCAACGACCAACCCAATTATATGATGTTTCGCAGCCTTACGATCTCTAGCAAAAATACTTACAAACATTGTTCAATAAAGGCTGAATTTATAAAGCTCAGGACAACCAAGATTTGTGGATTTCTGAGTCTAAAGTACTAGAAGAGACCCCTCCATTTGGATGCTACAAAGGAGAATACTCAAATTTTTGTGCTCCCTTTGCGACATGTTAGTCTAAAAATGCAGTATGAATTACTTCTCAGAGGAAATGTCTCACTTTTAATGGTAAGGACTTGCAAGTGAAATGCGAAGTCTCTGCCTTTAGCTTCATATTTCGCTACTATTTTCCAGAATTATCACGCTCTTTCGTCATTGTATACTTCAAACTCCTAGCGAGTCACTATGAGGCATACTCTGGTGTTTTCAATGCAAATGTCTGCAGTGACAATGCACTTTTGGCTTTTTGAAAAATCAGGCTATTTTGGTTCTTTGATCAAGGTATAATGATCATATGTGGTTGAAAAAATGCAGATAAGCACAGGGCTCGGCAAGAGGTGGCTAGTTGAAAGTGCAAAAAACGAAGTCCAACTTGACTTCGCCACAAAAGTACGACATCCCTCTTGAAACACTAACGAACAAATCAAACATGAAAACAAAAAGAATGAAATAGAATACAAGACCGACAATAAATGGGCAATGAGAACTAGTGATTGTTTGTATTCTCCGGGTTAGCGGCATGCTGTGTCCGCCGCGCACCACCGCGAGCTTGGAACACCTTTGCCGCTGCCATCCAGATAATTTGGAGGGCTATAACTGGGCGGGGAGGAGAGGGTTTGAGGTGGTACAAGAACTGTTTTGTAGAATATTAGATGCAGATACTTTTATGTAAATAATTTGAAAAATTTATGTGAAGAATAGGAATTATATGACTTTGTTTGCGCTAAGCCACCTTAGGTGGCTATCCAGGTGGCTTGAAAACCACCTAACCCCGAAAAAAGTTTGCCACGCCCTTAGTTCACATAATTTTTTCATAATTCTTCATACATAGTCCCAACTCCCCATTGCCCATCTACACACCTATTTTGGTGCCATTTCATCTTCACTTCGCTGAAACCAACCCTTTGTTTATTTGCTGGCGGCATGCCAGCAGCGTGCCGGCAGCAGATCGAAAGACAGCGTTATGCTCTTCCGCAAAAACGATATCCCCTTTGCTTTTTTCCCCAAAAACGATATCCAGCTTGCTTTGCAAGCCACCTGTGCCGAGCCCTGGATAAGCACCCAATTTTTTTGGCATACCTAGGTTGCTGATGTAGCCAATGAGCTGAACACTAGCTTGTATTTCAATCAATCTACTTTACGATTAAGTGCAGTTTGTTGCAGACTTTTCACCACATAATCACTTGCTTAAATTGAAATGCACTATGGCTCTGCAGATAGGGCGGCATTAATCAAAAGAAATCTTGCATTGCATAATGAAGATATTCATCAAGAAAATGGACACCAAAGTGCTCTTTGTGAGTGCTACAACCAAGATTGCGGTACGTATGCATAACCCTTATTGTATGTGTAACGTTAATCTCAATGTGGCACATTCCATCGTAAAGCTTTTGATGCGGAAAGAAATTGTGCGGTAGACCTTCTAAAGATTTTTTGAAGCATAGCAAGAAAAAATGCTAGGTTGTAAGCCTTTAGCAACCCACTGTTTGAAGATCGTAGATTGTACATAGAAGCCGTGGCAAGAAATATTTCCGTCTCGGCAAAGTTATGTAATCTGGCGTAATCTAAATCAACTACAGCTTCTTTTTTTTTACACCATAACTTGCTCTGCAGTGAACGCTGCTTCGAAATGCATCCGAATAGGCTATGTTTTTAGACAGTTTTCAGAAGTCTGACAGGCAGGTCCTTTTCGTCTTCAAGTAGTTATGATGGGGAACTATTTGAAAAAATTATGCAGTATATACATTAACGACGATCGTCGATAGAGCCTTATCTGCTTTACGTAAGCTACAAACAAGTAAACAAACTAAACAAGTAGAGTGAAGCAGGTAAGCATCACCTTTGCATACATTCCCTGGTAGCCGCAGGAACCGCTCTATTTTATTCGCAAGCTCGCATTATATTAAACTCAGAAGCATGTCGCAACCTATAAGTTTCTCTGAAACCAGTGCTTTCTATTACCCTAGTGTAGGAGTCCTGGTTGTATGGTTTCCTTTCTGAGGCAAAATGCAAAACCTACTTGTCTAGAACCATCTTCAAGTTCTTACCGCGGCTACAGCAACGAAGAGAGACCAAGATTCGCTTCATACTAAAATCTATGTTGGTAGCTCTACACAATGGTACCTAAATGTCGAAGGAGACCTTGAAGCAACAGAGTTATACCAAGTAGTATGCACATTTTCTAGACTAAAACTTGTCACTGAGCTAATCGCTTCAGTCACCTAGTCTTTCACCAATAGCCTGCAGCTCCTCTGCTGTGGCACTTCGTTCAAGCCTTCCAGCCAAGTATCATTAATGCTATAGTCATAGGGAAAAGCTTTCGTTGATCGTGGTTTGACTGAGACCTAGGAGACAGTTATTTCGTGTTGGTAAACGTTGTTCGGCTTTGTTACAAAAATAAGGGATGTTTGTAATGCCAGTGCTTGCAGTGTAAATGCATTTTCGACTTTGTGTAAAAATTTTCACAAATAATAGTACGAATCATCTTACCAATAGCCGATAAAACCTCATCTGTAGTGTGTTTTTGATGTTACCAACAAAGTCAATGCGTTGAGTACTGATGAAAGGCAATGGCTGCAAATTGTAAATAGCACCCGAAATGAGCTGTGCTTTTGTAGATGTTCTGAGCAGTGCAGACCTCTTTGTATGGAAAATGGCTATGTGTCAATTATTGAAATAAGTTCTCGTTGCGGAACTTGACTGCAGTTTTGACCAATGAGTTGCACATCGCAATAAACGCTGATTTAGAGATAAAGCAACTATTGTGATTAAATTGAATGTACGCTGTTTAGCAGATTGATAGCAATAAGTAGCTATAAATCACGACCATTTTGAAAGCGACTTGGTTTGTGCGCCAGTGTACCAACGGAGATGCGGCCCATATGCATAATCCTCATAGTATGTGTTATGTCATGCTTATTCTCAACCAATGTGAAACTGTTTTTTAGACACTAATCCTTCCATCAAAAAGCTATTGGGGAGAAGGTTGCTTGGACATAGACGATTTTAACAACGAAATTTTCTTGGAATTGGAAACACGGGGATTTCCCATCGTGAGTTTCCTTTATCATCTGCTCATTAATATCAATGTGGAAGCAGCAAGTAAGTAGAGTTTCAGGTGTATTAAGCTAAGCTTTTCCTTTTTAGGCGTTCAATTGCGAAGCAAAAAAAGCGGCCTTGGTGTGCTTGAAAGGATCACTTGAAAAAAAATACACTCCTGTGAAGCTTGACAGGCACGTCCCTTCTCGTAATTGACTAATTATGCGTTCATTCTGTTACAGTAAAGATGGCAATGCATCGGACATTGTCGAAGCTGCACTTCCTTGGCTGAAACACATAAGCAAAAGTTTTGGTTCTGCAATTCTACTTCAATCAGTGCACAAATCTTGACTTGACTATTCAAATTATGACCTAATGTTTGTCTCAGGTGAGGCTGATGCCCAGTGCAATTGACAAGAGTCTTAACAATTTCTCGTACTCATTTCCATCTAATTTTCGAAGCAAATAAGATCTCAATCTCAATCCAGTTGAGCCAAGTAGTCAAAAGCCAGCTGAAGGAAGTAATCAATTCACCAACTTCTCACAGCACTACAATTTGAAAATTGTGTTAAAGTGAGAAACATTCGTCCGAGAAAACTTCCCGAATACAGCAAATTATAGCACAACTTCCAATAAAATATATAGAAACTCGAGTTTAAGCGCAAGCAACTGCTCTTTATATGTCTTTCACTTATCATAGAGCTTTCGAATTTTAGTTTCGAGAAGACCACCCAAAACATCCACTCACTTTCGGATGTGAAGACAGACGGCCTAAGATGTGCTGCGTTTTTGTGTGAAGAAGACTTCGTCGGTGACTGATTCGCCGTCAAACATAGACTTCTTCAAATTTTTAGTGTATAGATCCTCTTAAGTTTATGCTGCGGTTTTTGTATCACTACTACTCAAGATGTTGAAAGGACAAAAAATAAACATAACGATATTGTAAGT
Source organism: Cylicocyclus nassatus (assembly GCA_958299035.1). Classification (NCBI taxonomy): domain Eukaryota; kingdom Metazoa; phylum Nematoda; class Chromadorea; order Rhabditida; family Strongylidae; genus Cylicocyclus; species Cylicocyclus nassatus. The sequence goes on from CATQJL010000223.1 coordinate 14,826,311, forward strand.
TACAAAGTTGTCGATATTTTTGCACTCATACTTACTAATTATACGCATACTCATAGCTTCGGAAAACGTGATCCCGCACAAGACTTTTTGCGGAAAAAACACAAAATTGTGCACTTCCTATTTTCTTATAGCAAAGGCTACTGCATGACGAAGGCGCAGAAGCAGTTTAGTTGAGCGGGCGCGAACGCAGCGCGCGCTCGCTCAACCGTTGTGATCTACGCCTCATGCGCTCTGCGGCTTAAAGCCGCGTTCGCGCCCAAAAATATTGCACCTTCGTCGTGCAGCGGTCTATAGGCCTGGGCATACCTCACGCGATTTCAGTCGCGACGCGATCTGGCAATACTCCAATGCGTGCAGAACTCATCAAAGGTGGGGCATTTTATCCTACGAAAGTTGAACATGCTCCACATTTGGGGTCTGCCACTAATTAATTTGAAAACATTTGGCAAATTGCCAGATTGTGTGGCGACTGTAAAAGCGTGAGGTATGCGCATGGCCATACACGTTTTCATTTGGTCCACTTGCTCGTACTAGCTCTAGTTACAGATGTTTTGAAATCACTATAGGTTGTTATGCGAAAAGTAAGACCCCATTATTTACCGGATAGCTAAAAGCTTGTAGGTTACTATTTTTCACATTGTATACAGTTACTTCTACAGAGTCTGGGCTAATCTGATTTCTGAGATGACATACACAGTGATAAGTCCTCGTCGAATTTTCATAGAAAATTTTCTTGGTACACTGATATGCAGCTAGTTTCATACAAGTTGGTAAATGTCCTCTACATTAGCATGTGCTTTCATCGACAACCGAGCATTCTTCGCCCGAATGTCGATGCAAAACCGAGCTTTAAGTGAATCATTCGACCATCAGAGGTTGACGCCTCTTAGGGCCGCATGCACTAACATTGCCGCGGGGAGGGGATCGCAGCTTAAAAGAAAGCTTTATATTTCGAAACTCCAGGTACCTGGATTTCACGTTGTGTACCTACCCGTAAGTATTCCTACTATCCTTCACTATGAGCATGTTAAAGAGGAGCGAGAAGCTGTACGAACCGCATTTTCCAGCTTTTGTATGATCCCTGATGATCCCCGGCGCTTTTCTTTGAAGTCATTTTTCTTTCTCCGAAGTTAACGAAAACCTTCCAAAGTTGTGCAGATTATCTAGCCCAACAGTGCTGAGCATGTTGCTGATAAGAACAAATGGTATTTGGAGTCATGAATTTTCGATGATCCACAGGTCGAAATTCGAGGTTTACCGAAAAATTCGATTTTCAAAAATTCATTTGTTCTCATCAGCAACATGCTTAGCACTGTTGTGTTAGATGTTCAGTACAAATTTGGAAGGTTTTCGTTAACTTCGAAGAAAGAAAAATGACTTCAAAGAAAAGCGCCGGGGATCATCAGGGATCATACTAAAGCTGGAAAATGCGGTTCGTACAGCTTCTCGCTCCTGTTCAAAATGTTCATAGTGAAGGGTAGTAGGAATACTTATGGACAGGTAGATAGCGTAAAATCCAGATATCTGGAGCTTCAGAATATGAAGCTATCTTTTAAGCTGCAATCCCCTCCCCAGCGGGAATGTTAGTGCATGCGGCCCTTAGACTGCTGAAGCAGCTGGTATTGCCGATCTCGTTAGGAATGTAATCATTGGGATCTGGAATCGAGTACCACGTTGAGAAAATACTTATACTTTGAATTGTCGAGACTTTCACATGAAAAAGAAAAAAGAATTTTTGTCAAGCTCGAAGAACTAGGTAACTTTGTGAGTATTCATCTGGTATAGCTGTGCTTGCTGACAAGAATAGGTAAGATTTTGGCGCATAGCATTATCTGAGCAGGACTCTCCTACTTTAATATAAATCTTGTCTAAAAATGCATTCTCTCTTGGAAAATAGCGCGGGCAAGTTGTATCTGTCTGTAGATGTTCGACACTTCAAGAGCAAGGCATTCTTTGAACAATAAACCTTTGACTTCCACAGTTCTTGTAAATTCTGGTGAACATCTCAATTTGGAGAGCAGTTACGCTGCAGAAAGGGGAAAGGGGACCGTGGCAAACTTTGGCAGGGAGTGCGAGTCAGCACTAACTAAACAACGAGAAGAAGCAGGCTGTAGCAAACAGCTACTTTTATTTTTGGTGTCTTAAAAGAAAAAGTAGATAAAGTATTTGTGTGTCTCTCTCTACAGTTTAATTTTTCATGTACCAAGCTTTTCTGAAAAAAAAAATGAAAACGCATTGTAGATTCAAGTGCAGTCTCAGTTGATGTATCTGTCCCGATCAGGGCTCGGCACGAGCTGGCACCAGGGAATTTTGAAAACGAAGTCCCCTTTGAAATTTGCCAATTTTTACGAAGTCCCCCTTGACTTTTGGGAAATTTTACGAAGTCCCCTTTGATCCTCAACGATATCCCCTCTAAAATCCTAAAAAAATCCCCAAAATCCCCCAAAAAACGAAACGTCGACTAAAAAAAAAAAAAAAAAAAAAAAAAGGTCGTCGCCGCCAATTTTGCGTATGTCTTCGCCCACAAAAACGAAACCCCCTTTGCTTTTTGCCCCAAAAACGATATCCAGCTTGCCCCGTGCCAGCTGGTGCCAGGCCCTGGTCCCGATTTATTAGTCAGTCAAATCTGTCAGGCTGCACAGTGAAGTAACAAGCACGCTAATCGCAGAGTACAGTGGGACAGCGACTGGCACATAGAAGCAGGACAAAGTAATGAGTTTCGTCACACTCCGGGTTGTGCTCGATTTCTGAGAATTCAAACGCTTTTTTCGTTTAAACCGGCTACTCACAAGGGAAGCTTGTTTAGTTAAAGTGGCCTTCCTAAATGAGACGTATACCATATCGAAGGCCATAAAACGCTGATTCCAAACTGCTTGCCTTATCTGCAGAACGTTTACGGACGAGCAGTTGTCATCGTTTTTTTTGGAGCCAAGAATGTGCATTTTGGATAAAATGAGTTGCTAAAATTTTACTAGCCCTCAAGTAATGCAAAAAAGTTTTGTAGATTTTTTATTCTGGAGTACTTTTTGAATAAAGTGCTCTGATGATTATCCCTGCTCCATTCAAAAGCTAGAAAAAAGTATTACGGCTATTTTTGTCCTACCTGCAAATTCAATTTTTTGTTTGAATGAGCGTTCATAACCCATCGTCCTTAAACGTTCTGCAGATAAGAAAGATTTGAGCATTTTATGCCCTTCAATATGGTACACATCCCATTTAAAAAGACCACCTCAACTAGACTTGCTTTCCTTGTCAGCTATGACTCCTACAAAGCGAGAATGAATGTTTCAACTGTCAAAGCCATGCTTCTACAGATTCGCAAGTTGTCCAAAAAATTACAGATACCTTTTTGAGGTACTGGCTATGAAAATACACTCAATATCGCTGGAGTCATACATAGTTGGCAATTGCACTGTATAGCGACGTCGGGTTCAGTCCCACTTTACGGTCGAGCAGAGTCCACGCGATTTCATATTCGCGCTTCAATCGCTACAAGACAAATGTTACGAGCTCATTGCATGTCGATCTTCTCGTATTTCGGTTGTGATAGTCAGTCATGATTAGTCGTGTTGGAAAACTAACACAACCGAAATGCAAGAAGATCGGCATGCAATGATACTGTTACCGTTGTCTTATCGCGATCAATCGCGACGACGAAAACGCGTGAACTCTACTCAAGGCCTTAGGAATTTTATGCTGGGATCGAATTAACGAATCGGGAAGGCATTTGTTAGTCTGAAGTAAGATCTTTGAAATTGACAAGAAAGTTAAATCAATTTAATACGGTAATTGCGCCGTTGTTTAAACTTAAATCCAAAAGTTCAGCGAATTTGAAGTCTGTGCGCGCAGATATGCATTATTTGATTTCCTTATCCAGCACACTTCGGGGTCTTCTTCGGTAAAATTTGATCAATTTAAGTATGGCCTTCTAGAAAAGATTTTCCAGCACCCCTGCATTTTCACTGAAACAACAGACCTCTCACCTCTGCGCAGCTACGAAGGGCAATTTCCTCCTTTACAATAAATAAACAAGGGTGTCAGGACAAACACTACGAATTATCAAAACCAACTGCCATTTTGATAGCATATAGCAATACCGCTCATAATTTGTGAAAAAAAAACGGTGGCGACCGCAGAAAATCGAGTTTCGCGAAATTCGCGCGCATCGCCATGTTTAGGGTGGAGAAATTCGAGTGCAAGGGCACCATTCGCCTCACTCGGCGAGGTGCATCTTCTAATGTATAGCGACTGCGAAAAAGCTGAGGACTGCCGCTCTCCTTCTAGTCATTTCTAGGTGGAAAACAAAGGTGATTTCTTCTGACGTAAGGTGTATAACGATTACCTTTGTTTTCAATTCAAATAAAGAGATCCTAAAAGGAAATGTTCGTTCAAATAATTGTTGTTCGCGACATTGTGACGATTGGAATTTTTTTGATTGGAGGTTTTTAAATTCTTTAGAATTTATGTTTTCCACTAAGTATAATGTGTATGTTGTAGCTTTAAACAGCTCTCTGTCATCTCATACCGGATCATTCTTTCTCCTTTGCCTATCCAAAAAACAGCTACGGAAAAGAGAGAGGCTTGTCCTCAACTTCTTGGCGATTAGTGTATAAAAATGGCGTTCTCGGTACGGTAGTATACGGTTTCGAGCAAGGTTTGAGTAGGAGACCCGTGCGGAGTGAATCTTTACCTTTCAGAAGTATTCATACAAAGTTCCGCCGACTACAAATTAACGCAATATCCCAGATTTTTTTGATAAATTTGACTTAAAATCCAATTACATCCTAACATTATAGAAAAGGAAACCAAAAATTCTGCAATCTTAGCGGGCGGTGGATCACCATTCACAGTGCATCCCATTATTGCCACTGTCTTTTACAAACATGAGAATTTTCCGCAAAAAAGAGATCTTTCACTGCTTGAGGAAGGTAGAAGTGACTTCAATATATCCTGATAATGGCCAGTCCGCAGTTACACAAGAAGAATTGTGAACCTTTATAACGAGGGTAGGGTGCGATCAGACGTGGCATAGAGACTGGTACAACTATCTATTGGCCCAAAATTATGATACAGAAAAGTCCCGATGTTTTACTTTTTATTTCTGTTATTTTCTGTTGGAATTTATATTTTGAATTATAATAATCTAATTTATTAAGCGATAGAAGACCAGACCTACCCTTTCAAGAATTTTTGCGATTGCCTGGTGTATCATATACATTTTTTGTAGCCAAAATCTCAAGTCACCGATCTGTGAAAGTATAGAATTTTGGAGAGTAGATTACGCTCTACGCACCAATAATTTTGAAATTCATAATACTCCCGATGACAAAATTTCAGAACAAAATCGCGCTCAAACTCTGCGGAACATTCGCCCATGATTCTGCTCGCTGTTACCATTCATTTGAATGGATGAAAGGAGGCTTTTCCGTACCAACTTATCTTAGACTGATCTTCAAGTTCTCGCCTACATGTGAGGCATAAAAACTACGGATTTCTTTATCTGAGATGTTCTTGAGTAAATGGAGGAACTGATTAGCTTAGGCAAATCAACTGGGGTTGACGGTAGCGGAGTATCTTTTGTTCACTACTTCAAAATAAATGCCACAATTTCCCTTCTAAAGTAGCTGTGCTTCAGAATGAAGGAGCAGCGACTTCCAGCATCTACAACAATCGTGCTTGGACTTCTTCAGCGGTTGTAATTGGCTTTACTCGAAGCACTCGAGATGTAAAAGCATGGTAAAGTGCAAGCTTAGAGGATCGAAATGTCAATGACAGCTGTTTAAGTAGCATGTACTTTGAAAATGGCTGCTCATTCAATAATCGCTGCATACTTCCATGTTTGCCTTCAACAATCTAGTTTCTGTTCAAGTGTCAAGCATAAAACCAAATGAAGTCAAAATCTGCATACAGAAACTTTCTGAAGGTAAGTAATGCAAAAGTTTTTGTATGCAGATACTTGAGTACTTATAATCACTGAAGTAGTGCGGAAACCGCGGAAGCAGCGAATAGACTTCGCATGTTTGTACTCTCAGGATAGGTTCATACTGATCCGTAAGTTTTGGAAAAATCCCCGCACCGTGCTGCACGCGCTGCAGCCGCCCGCATGCTTTTTCGGGCGGCAAGAAGTGGCAGTTTGTCTTTCTTCATCGTTTGTGGTATAATTCGCACGTTTGTTTCATGTATCTCGCTTCCTCTTGTAATGAAGAAAGTTCGAAGCTGTGAGAGCAGTACAAGAATGAACGCTATTTAGCTTTTGGGCATTACCTGAAAACTGTCACAAAACTAAACCGCTTCCTTGTTTGCTCCAAATGTGGAGCTTTTTCACCGAGGGCGGAACGGTAATCAAGAGTGAACGGGCCAGCATTATATTTCATAAAAAGAAATAAGGCTGAAAGCCCAAAAACTCAGTCTTGTCAAACACAACGAAAAATTCGCGATCTCAGCTGTCGTGGAACTGTATAAGTTCTTTCTGAAAACAATTGATACTATCGTAGAAACTTTCTGAACTATAAAGGATTGTCTAACAAAAAAATCAAGAAGGAAAACTAACGCGCAAACAATATACATTTTTTAGCGCAGAACAGCACATGTGAAAGCGTTCGCTCTCGAACCTAGCTTTGACTGGAAGTTTTTTTTTCAACACAAGAAGAAGGAAGGTGCGAGAATGAGACAATAATGAGTCAAATTAATGACGAAAACCGTTGAGAAAATTCAAGTACTGCCATTTCCCTCCGTTCGAAACCTCACGCGGGCGGCTGCAGCACATGCAGCACAGTTCAGGAACGTTCCAGCAGTGAACGTTCGGAAGGCGACAAATGACCTAGAACAGGCGCAACAAGTGGCCACGCCCTGTCCAGTTTCTCGTCGCTGACAAGAAGCTCTGGATCAGGGCCCGGCACGCGTTGGTTTGCAGGTTTTTACGAAACGAAGTCCCCCATGACTTCGCGAAAATTTACGAAGTCCCTCTTGACATGAAAATCAGTAGGGAAAGTCTTATTCAACCAAAACAGCAACAAAAAAGCGAAAAAAAGCGCATTTTGAGGTATGCAATATAACAAAAAAGCAAAAAGAAAACATTTCGAGTCGATTAAAGGCTCTGCCATTGGGTATAGTACCATTTTGATGCTGGGAATGTCGAAAATCTCTTTGGCCAACCAAATCTGTAGCCTTAACAATTCTGCGATGCATTTTTCGCCACATATTTCAAAGGACACCGCAAGTGATTGGAGCGCGATATCCATCAACGCGCAGAATTATACTACTTTTGACTCAAAAAAAGGGGAGAGGCAACGGTTTGATCCGCTCTCTTCACTATATGATAGACTTTCGACCGTAATCGTCCAAATCAAAAAGGTCCAAAACTTATGTGAACTCTCCGATATTCATGTTCCGAACCAACCCAATTGGTTTGGTAGTTGGTCTAGAAACCAACAAATTCGAGAACGGATATTGGGACACATAAGTTTTGGGAACTCTTTACATAACATAGTTTGGGGTAATATTGTGTACACATAGCCCAATTTCGGAGCCATATGATTGTTTGTGCGCTGTAAACAAGCCATTTGTTTGTTTGAGTCTTGCATTTGAAATTTGCGCGCTTGCGAAAGAACACGTTCAACTCGTGAAACCTGACATGTTCGTCGTGTTTTTTGGCGCTTCCTCCAGGACCTCATAAAAACGATGTCCCGTTGCTTCTAACTCCAAAAACGAAGTCCAGTTTGACCCCAAACCATCGGTACTGGGCCCTGCTCTGGATATTTGGATTTTGATTGAAAAATTACTTACACTGCCGAAGTCCATAAGTTACTTTGGAAGGCTTTGATCTTGCACGGTGAAGCAAAAACAAAAAATTCGTGAAGTAGTCATTTTACGGAAAAAATCCACTCATTACCGCAGTTTTTCGGCAAAAACTATTTTTTACACTCCAAAAAAAGTCGCAAGGTTCTAAACAGGCAATATGTCTTATTTCTGGTTGCAAACTGTGTTTGTGGAAAAATTACATCGATAAGGGGATTTATCCTGTAAAATGACAAATTCCACAAATTTTTTGTTTTCGCATTCCCATGTGAGTTTGAAGCCTGCTAAAATAACGTATGGGCTTTTGCAGTGTAAGTAATTTTTACAGATTTTTTTCGGCTAGCTAGCGACACTCTGCGATTTTCTGGCACCAAACTCAAAATTGCAAATTTTGAAGTCCCATATTTGAGAGCTTCGTTCTCGGGGACTAACTCATGAAATCTTGCGCTTAAACATCCATCTTGGGGCGCAGGCCTTCTAATATTTTTAGAGAACAAGATTGTGAATTTAGGTTCAGTCATTGAAAAGTTATTGAATTTTGTTGGATTTACGCAAGAACTTTCTAGCCAACCTAATATTATTATGGAATACCATAATAATATTCCATACTAGTGGCACTTCGAGGACGGCCGCATTCAATTTCCATCTGAGCGGCAGCGGCGAAGGAGGCCTCTGAAGAAGACGAACTCGTCGAAACGTTAGGCCGCCACTAACAATAAACATCTATTAACCTCGGTCGGCTTACTAACATACTCACACTTCTATTAATATTACCATTAGTGGTACGTTACTCCTGAGTAACTTACGATACACGTCAGTTCAACATTTCGAACATACTGAGTGAGGAGCCACAGTGCAGGGTGACGATCTTTGACAAAATCTAACAAGCGCGGCCACATCCCCGTCGCTGATACTAACCATTTAGATGTAAATGTTTAGCGGACGCGTTTTGACTCGTATACTTGCATGAACATGGCGTTCTCAATCATATCATCGTAGAGGTTGGCATCATCAATCAATGACTCGACTGAAGCAAGCTGACTCGTCAAAGCCTCAATTGAATTTCATTCAGTTGAGATCAAATGGGGCAGCTTTACTACGGGCCCTTATTTCTTGCTTTATTTTTTCCCTTTGTTGGTGCATTTTTTGAGGCTGGGACCACATTTTAGTGCGAATGCATTTGGTTGCTGCTCATGCAGCTTTCATTTTTGAGTTTTTCTTCTTATTTCAAACTCCCTTGCTCGTGCCTTAAGGATAGAACTCATTCGTCTCCGACTTTTTTTAAATGGGAGCTACATACTATCCACGCTTTGGCCTGACCTCGAGTGTTGAAAGAAAGCCAATCCATATGTCTGCTTTCTTCTCACTATAGCAAAACAGTATTTTTCTGAATAACTACCACTGCCTATCACTTTTTTTTCCTTTCTTTAATGCGTAGATCTGCGTTAGCAACTTTGATCAGAAACTAGTACTCTGCGTTGATACCACTGCTT
>CATQJL010000223.1:14836100-14904758 GCA_958299035.1 Cylicocyclus nassatus
GCGGTAACATTCTTTCCTGTATCAGTTTGTAATCAAATCTATATCACGAAGACTAGGTCTATGCCCAGTGAGTCGGTTGACACTGAGAAAGCGAAAACAACTTGTAAAGATAGTTAGTAGCTTAATAGACGTCCTATCAATCATTCTGAAACTAGGAGACACAAGTAAGCTTAGCAACATATGATTAACAACTTTATGATAGTGACTGATACTTTTGCTTGAATAATTGTCTAAATCCCATACGTTCAAACAACGTCTGTAAGGCGTTCCCGAGTTTAAAGGAGGAACTGGTGAGAGGTTTGTCATGGCGCGACCGAAGGACCAGCTGGACAGAAACACTGATCCTTTGGAGGGCACCACTATCAACAGGTATTGCACAATCTTCGCTCAGCTGCTCAACGCACATCAAAGATACTTGTTTAGGGAAGCATACAAAGGAGGAACTGGTGAGAGGTTTGTCATGGCGCGACCGAAGGACCAGCTGGACAGAAACACTGATCCTTTGGAGGGCACCACTATCAACAGGTATTGCACAATCTTCGCTCAGCTGCTCAACGCACATCAAAGACACTTGTTTAGGGAAGCATACAAAGGAGGAACTGGTGAGAGGTTTGCCATGGCGCGACCGAAGGACCAGCTGTACAAAAACACTGATCCTTTGGAGGGCACCACTATCAACAGGTATTGCAAATCTTCGCTCAGCTGCTCAACGCACATCAAAGATACTTGTTTTGGGAAGCATACAAAGGAGGAACTGGTGGGTTTGCCATGGCGCGACCGAAGGACCAGCTGGACAAAAACACTGATCCTTTGGAGGGCACCACTATCAACAGGTATTGCACAATCTTCGCTCAGCTGCTCAACGTACATCAAAGATACTTGTTTAGGGAAGCATACAAAGGAGGAACTGGTGAGAGGTTTGTCATGGCGCGACCGAAGGACCAGCTGGACAGAAACACTGATCCTTTGGAGGGCACCACTATCAACAGGTATTGCAAATCTTCGCTCAGCTGCTCAACGCACATCAAAGACACTTGTTTAGGGAAGCATACAAAGGAGGAACTGGTGAGAGGTTTGCCATGGCGCGACCTAAGGACCAGCTGGACGAAAACACTGATCCTTTGGAGGGCACCACTATCAACAGGTATTGCAAATCTTCGCTCAGCTGCTCAACGCACATCAAAGACACTTGTTTAGGGAAGCATACAAAGGAGGAACTGGTGAGAGGTTTGCCATGGCGCGACCGAAGGACCAGCTGGACGAAAACACTGATCCTTTGGAGGGCACCACTATCAACAGGTAATGCAAATCTTCGCTCAGCTGCTCAACGCACATCAAAGACACTTGTTTAGGGAAGCATACAAAGGAGGAACTGGTGAGAGGTTTGTCATGGCGCGACCGAAGGACCAGCTGGACAGAAACACTGATCCTTTGGAGGGCACCACTATCAACAGGTATTGCACAATCTTCGCTCAGCTGCTCAACGCACATCAAAGATACTTGTTTAGGGAAGAATACAAAGGAGGAACTGGTGAGAGGTTTGCCATGGCGCGACCGAAGGACCAGCTGGACAAAAACACTGATCCTTTGGAGGGCACCACTATCAACAGGTATTGCAAATCTTCGCTCAGCTGCTCAACGCACATCAAAGATACTTGTTTAGGGAAGCATACAAAGGAGGAACTGGTGAGAGGTTTGCCATGGCGCGACCGAAGGACCAGCTGGACAGAAACACTGATCCTTTGGAGGGCACCACTATCAACAGGTATTGCACAATCTTCGCTCAGCTGCTCAACGCACATCAAAGATACTTGTTTAGGGAAGCATACAAAGGAGGAACTGGTGAGAGGTTTGCCATGGCGCGACCGAAGGACCAGCTGGACGAAAACACTGATCCTTTGGAGGGCACCACTATCAACAGGTATTGCAAATCTTCGCTCAGCTGCTCAACGCACATCAAAGACACTTGTTTAGGGAAGCATACAAAGGAGGAACTGGTGAGAGGTTTGCCATGGCGCGACCGAAGGACCAGCTGTACAAAAACACTGATCCTTTGGAGGGCACCATTATCAACAGGTATTGCAAATCTTCGCTCAGCTGCTCAACGCACATCAAAGACACTTGTTTAGGGAAGCATACAAAGGAGGAACTGGTGAGAGGTTTGCCATGGCGCGACCGAAGGACCAGCTGTACAAAAACACTGATCCTTTGGAGGGCACCACTATCAACAGGTATTGCAAATCTTCGCTCAGCTGCTCAACGCACATCAAAGATACTTGTTTAGGGAAGCATACAAAGGAGGAACTGGTGAGAGGTTTGCCATGGCGCGACCGAAGGGCCAGCTGGACAAAAACACTGATCCTTTGGAGGGCACCACTATCAACAGGTATTGCACAATCTTCGCTCAGCTGCTCAACGTACATCAAAGATACTTGTTTAGGGAAGCATACAAAGGAGGAACTGGTGAGAGGTTTGCCATGGCGCGACCGAAGGACCAGCTGTACAAAAACACTGATCCTTTGGAGGGCACCACTATCAACAGGTATTGCAAATCTTCGCTCAGCTGCTCAACGCACATCAAAGATACTTGTTTAGGGAAGCATACAAAGGAGGAACTGGTGAGAGGTTTGCAATGGCGCGACCGAAGGACCAGCTGGACAAAAACACTGATCCTCTGGAGGGCACCACTATCAACAGGTATTGCAAATCTTCGCTCAGCTGCTCAACGCACATCAAAGATACTTGTTTAGGGAAGCATACAAAGGAGGAACTGGTGAGAGGTTTGCCATGGCGCGACCGAAGGACCAGTTGGACAGAAACACTGATCCTTTGGAGGGCACCACTATCAACAGGTATTGCACAATCTTCGCTCAGCTGCTCAACGCACATCAAAGATACTTGTTTAGGGAAGCATACAAAGGAGGAACTGGTGAGAGGTTTGTCATGGCGCGACCGAAGGACCAGCTGGACAGAAACACTGATCCTTTGGAGGGCACCACTATCAACAGGTATTGCACAATCTTCGCTCAGCTGCTCAACGCACATCAAAGACACCTGTTTAGGGAAGCATACAAAGGAGGAACTGGTGAGAGGTTTGCCATGGCGCGACCGAAGGACCAGCTGTACAAAAACACTGATCCTTTGGAGGGCACCACTATCAACAGGTATTGCAAATCTTTGCTCAGCTGCTCAACGCACATCAAAGATACTTGTTTAGGGAAGCATACAAAGGAGGAACTGGTGAGAGGTTTGCCATGGCGCGACCGAAGGACCAGCTGGACAAAAACACTGATCCTTTGGAGGGCACCACTATCAACAGGTATTGCAAATCTTCGCTCAGCTGCTCAACGCACATAAAAGATACTTGTTTAGGGAAGCATACAAAGGAGGAACTGGTGAGAGGTTTGCCATGGCGCGACCGAAGGACCAGCTGTACAAAAACACTGATCCTTTGGAGGGCACCACTATCAACAGGTATTGCAAATCTTCGCTCAGCTGCTCAACGCACATCAAAGATACTTGTTTAGGGAAGCATACAAAGGAGGAACTGGTGAGAGGTTTGTCATGGCGCGACCGAAGGACCAGCTGGACTGAAACACTGATCCTTTGGAGGGCACCACTATCAACAGGTATTGCACAATCTTCGCTCAGCTGCTCAACGTACATCAAAGGTACTTGTTTAGGGAAGCATACAAAGGAGGAACTGGTGAGAGGTTTGTCATGGCGCGACCGAAGGACCAGCTGGACAGAAACACTGATCCTTTGGAGGGCACCACTATCAACAGGTATTGCACAATCTTCGCTCAGCTGCTCAACGTACATCAAAGGTACTTGTTTAGGGAAGCATACAAAGGAGGAACTGGTGAGAGGTTTGCCATGGCGCGACCGAAGGACCAGCTGGACGAAAACACTGATCCTTTGGAGGGCACCACTATCAACAGGTATTGCAAATCTTCGCTCAGCTGCTCAACGCACATCAAAGATACTTGTTTAGGGAAGCATACAAAGGAGGAACTGGTGAGAGGTGTGCCATGGCGCGACCGAAGGACCAGCTGGACAAAAACACTGATCCTTTGGAGGGCACCACTATCAACAGGTATTGCAAACTTCGCTCAGCTGCTCAACGCACATCAAAGACACTTGTTTAGGGAAGCATACAAAGGAGGAACTGGTGAGAGGTTTGCCATGGCGCGACCGAAGGACCAGCTGTACAAAAACACTGATCCTTTGGAGGGCACCACTATCAACAGGTATTGCAAATCTTTGCTCAGCTGCTCAACGCACATCAAAGATACTTGTTTAGGGAAGCATACAAAGGAGGAACTGGTGAGAGGTTTGCCATGGCGCGACCGAAGGACCAGCTGGACAAAAACACTGATCCTTTGGAGGGCACCACTATCAACAGGTATTGCAAATCTTCGCTCAGCTGCTCAACGCACATAAAAGATACTTGTTTAGGGAAGCATACAAAGGAGGAACTGGTGAGAGGTTTGCCATGGCGCGACCGAAGGACCAGCTGTACAAAAACACTGATCCTTTGGAGGGCACCACTATCAACAGGTATTGCAAATCTTCGCTCAGCTGCTCAACGCACATCAAAGATACTTGTTTAGGGAAGCATACAAAGGAGGAACTGGTGAGAGGTTTGTCATGGCGCGACCGAAGGACCAGCTGGACAGAAACACTGATCCTTTGGAGGGCACCACTATCAACAGGTATTGCACAATCTTCGCTCAGCTGCTCAACGTACATCAAAGGTACTTGTTTAGGGAAGCATACAAAGGAGGAACTGGTGAGAGGTTTGTCATGGCGCGACCGAAGGACCAGCTGGACAGAAACACTGATCCTTTGGAGGGCACCACTATCAACAGGTATTGCACAATCTTCGCTCAGCTGCTCAACGTACATCAAAGGTACTTGTTTAGGGAAGCATACAAAGGAGGAACTGGTGAGAGGTTTGCCATGGCGCGACCGAAGGACCAGCTGGACGAAAACACTGATCCTTTGGAGGGCACCACTATCAACAGGTATTGCAAATCTTCGCTCAGCTGCTCAACGCACATCAAAGATACTTGTTTAGGGAAGCATACAAAGGAGGAACTGGTGAGAGGTGTGCCATGGCGCGACCGAAGGACCAGCTGGACAAAAACACTGATCCTTTGGAGGGCACCACTATCAACAGGTATTGCAAACTTCGCTCAGCTGCTCAACGCACATCAAAGACACTTGTTTAGGGAAGCATACAAAGGAGGAACTGGTGAGAGGTTTGCCATGGCGCGACCGAAGGACCAGCTGTACAAAAACACTGATCCTTTGGAGGGCACCACTATCAACAGGTATTGCAAATCTTCGCTCAGCTGCTCAACGCACATCAAAGATACTTGTTTAGGGAAGCATACAAAGGAGGAACTGGTGAGAGGTTTGCAATGGCGCGAGCGAAGGACCAGCTGGACAAAAACACTGATCCTCTGGAGGGCACCACTATCAACAGGTATTGCAAATCTTCGCTCAGCTGCTCAACGCACATCAAAGATACTTGTTTAGGGAAGCATACAAAGGAGGAACTGGTGAGAGGTTTGCCATGGCGCGACCGAAGGACCAGCTGGACAAAAACACTGATCCTCTGGAGGGCACCACTATCAACAGGTATTGCAAATCTTCGCTCAGCTGCTCAACGCACATCAAAGATACTTGTTTAGGGAAGCATACAAAGGAGGAACTGGTGAGAGGTTTGCCATGGCGCGACCGAAGGACCAGCTGGACAGAAACACTGATCCTTTGGAGGGCACCACTATCAACAGGTATTGCACAATCTTCGCTCAGCTGCTCAACGCACATCAAAGATACTTGTTTAGGGAAGCATACAAAGGAGGAACTGGTGAGAGGTTTGTCATGGCGCGACCGAAGGACCAGCTGGACAGAAACACTGATCCTTTGGAGGGCACCACTATCAACAGGTATTGCACAATCTTCGCTCAGCTGCTCAACGCACATCAAAGACACCTGTTTAGGGAAGCATACAAAGGAGGAACTGGTGAGAGGTTTGCCATGGCGCGACCGAAGGACCAGCTGTACAAAAACACTGATCCTTTGGAGGGCACCACTATCAACAGGTATTGCAAATCTTTGCTCAGCTGCTCAACGCACATCAAAGATACTTGTTTAGGGAAGCATACAAAGGAGGAACTGGTGAGAGGTTTGCCATGGCGCGACCGAAGGACCAGCTGGACAAAAACACTGATCCTTTGGAGGGCACCACTATCAACAGGTATTGCAAATCTTCGCTCAGCTGCTCAACGCACATAAAAGATACTTGTTTAGGGAAGCATACAAAGGAGGAACTGGTGAGAGGTTTGCCATGGCGCGACCGAAGGACCAGCTGTACAAAAACACTGATCCTTTGGAGGGCACCACTATCAACAGGTATTGCAAATCTTCGCTCAGCTGCTCAACGCACATCAAAGATGCTTGTTTAGGGAAGCATACAAAGGAGGAACTGGTGAGAGGTTTGTCATGGCGCGACCGAAGGACCAGCTGGACAGAAACACTGATCCTTTGGAGGGCACCACTATCAACAGGTATTGCACAATCTTCGCTCAGCTGCTCAACGTACATCAAAGGTACTTGTTTAGGGAAGCATACAAAGGAGGAACTGGTGAGAGGTTTGTCATGGCGCGACCGAAGGACCAGCTGGACAGAAACACTGATCCTTTGGAGGGCACCACTATCAACAGGTATTGCACAATCTTCGCTCAGCTGCTCAACGTACATCAAAGGTACTTGTTTAGGGAAGCATACAAAGGAGGAACTGGTGAGAGGTTTGCCATGGCGCGACCGAAGGACCAGCTGGACGAAAACACTGATCCTTTGGAGGGCACCACTATCAACAGGTATTGCAAATCTTCGCTCAGCTGCTCAACGCACATCAAAGATACTTGTTTAGGGAAGCATACAAAGGAGGAACTGGTGAGAGGTGTGCCATGGCGCGACCGAAGGACCAGCTGGACAAAAACACTGATCCTTTGGAGGGCACCACTATCAACAGGTATTGCAAACTTCGCTCAGCTGCTCAACGCACATCAAAGACACTTGTTTAGGGAAGCATACAAAGGAGGAACTGGTGAGAGGTTTGCCATGGCGCGACCGAAGGACCAGCTGTACAAAAACACTGATCCTTTGGAGGGCACCACTATCAACAGGTATTGCAAATCTTCGCTCAGCTGCTCAACGCACATCAAAGATACTTGTTTAGGGAAGCATACAAAGGAGGAACTGGTGAGAGGTTTGCAATGGCGCGAGCGAAGGACCAGCTGGACAAAAACACTGATCCTCTGGAGGGCACCACTATCAACAGGTATTGCAAATCTTCGCTCAGCTGCTCAACGCACATCAAAGATACTTGTTTAGGGAAGCATACAAAGGAGGAACTGGTGAGAGGTTTGCCATGGCGCGACCGAAGGACCAGCTGGACAGAAACACTGATCCTTTGGAGGGCACCACTATCAACAGGTATTGCACAATCTTCGCTCAGCTGCTCAACGCACATCAAGGATACTTGTTTAGGGAAGCATACAAAGGAGGAACTGGTGAGAGGTTTGTCATGGCGCGACCGAAGGACCAGCTGGACAGAAACATTGATCCTTTGGAGGGCACCACTATCAACAGGTGCACAATCTTCGCTCAGCTGCTCAACGCACATCAAAGACACCTGTTTAGGGAAGCATACAAAGGAGGAACTGGTGAGAGGTTTGCCATGGCGCGACCGAAGGACCAGCTGTACAAAAACACTGATCCTTTGGAGGGCACCACTATCAACAGGTATTGCAAATCTTTGCTCAGCTGCTCAACGCACATCAAAGATACTTGTTTAGGGAAGCATACAAAGGAGGAACTGGTGAGAGGTTTGCCATGGCGCGACCGAAGGACCAGCTGGACAGAAACACTGATCCTTTGGAGGGCACCACTATCAACAGGTATTGCACAATCTTCGCTCAGCTGCTCAACGTACATCAAAGGTACTTGTTTAGGGAAGCATACAAAGGAGGAACTGGTGAGAGGTTTGTCATGGCGCGACCGAAGGACCAGCTGGACAGAAACACTGATCCTTTGGAGGGCACCACTATCAACAGGTATTGCAAATCTTCGCTCAGCTGCTCAACGCACATCAAAGATACTTGTTTAGGGAAGCATACAAAGGAGGAACTGGTGAGAGGTGTGCCATGGCGCGACCGAAGGACCAGCTGGACAAAAACACTGATCCTTTGGAGGGCACCACTATCAACAGGTATTGCAAACTTCGCTCAGCTGCTCAACGCACATCAAAGACACTTGTTTAGGGAAGCATACAAAGGAGGAACTGGTGAGAGGTTTGCCATGGCGCGACCGAAGGACCAGCTGGACAGAAACACTGATCCTTTGGAGGGCACCACTATCAACAGGTATTGCACAATCTTCGCTCAGCTGCTCAACGTACATCAAAGGTACTTGTTTAGGGAAGCATACAAAGGAGGAACTGGTGAGAGGTTTGTCATGGCGCGACCGAAGGACCAGCTGGACAGAAACACTGATCCTTTGGAGGGCACCACTATCAACAGGTATTGCAAATCTTCGCTCAGCTGCTCAACGCACATCAAAGATACTTGTTTAGGGAAGCATACAAAGGAGGAACTGGTGAGAGGTGTGCCATGGCGCGACCGAAGGACCAGCTGGACAAAAACACTGATCCTTTGGAGGGCACCACTATCAACAGGTATTGCAAACTTCGCTCAGCTGCTCAACGCACATCAAAGACACTTGTTTAGGGAAGCATACAAAGGAGGAACTGGTGAGAGGTTTGCCATGGCGCGACCGAAGGACCAGCTGTACAAAAACACTGATCCTTTGGAGGGCACCACTATCAACAGGTATTGCAAACTTCGCTCAGCTGCTCAACGCACATCAAAGACACTTGTTTAGGGAAGCATACAAAGGAGGAACTGGTGAGAGGTTTGCCATGGCGCGACCGAAGGACCAGCTGTACAAAAACACTGATCCTTTGGAGGGCACCACTATCAACAGGTATTGCAAATCTTTGCTCAGCTGCTCAACGCACATCAAAGATACTTGTTTAGGGAAGCATACAAAGGAGGAACTGGTGAGAGGTTTGCCATGGCGCGACCGAAGGACCAGCTGGACAGAAACACTGATCCTTTGGAGGGCACCACTATCAACAGGTATTGCACAATCTTCGCTCAGCTGCTCAACGTACATCAAAGGTACTTGTTTAGGGAAGCATACAAAGGAGGAACTGGTGAGAGGTTTGTCATGGCGCGACCGAAGGACCAGCTGGACAGAAACACTGATCCTTTGGAGGGCACCACTATCAACAGGTATTGCAAATCTTCGCTCAGCTGCTCAACGCACATCAAAGATACTTGTTTAGGGAAGCATACAAAGGAGGAACTGGTGAGAGGTGTGCCATGGCGCGACCGAAGGACCAGCTGGACAAAAACACTGATCCTTTGGAGGGCACCACTATCAACAGGTATTGCAAACTTCGCTCAGCTGCTCAACGCACATCAAAGACACTTGTTTAGGGAAGCATACAAAGGAGGAACTGGTGAGAGGTTTGCCATGGCGCGACCGAAGGACCAGCTGTACAAAAACACTGATCCTTTGGAGGGCACCACTATCAACAGGTATTGCAAATCTTCGCTCAGCTGCTCAACGCACATCAAAGATACTTGTTTAGGGAAGCATACAAAGGAGGAACTGGTGAGAGGTTTGCAATGGCGCGAGCGAAGGACCAGCTGGACAAAAACACTGATCCTCTGGAGGGCACCACTATCAACAGGTATTGCAAATCTTCGCTCAGCTGCTCAACGCACATCAAAGATACTTGTTTAGGGAAGCATACAAAGGAGGAACTGGTGAGAGGTTTGCCATGGCGCGACCGAAGGACCAGCTGGACAGAAACACTGATCCTTTGGAGGGCACCACTATCAACAGGTATTGCACAATCTTCGCTCAGCTGCTCAACGCACATCAAAGATACTTGTTTAGGGAAGCATACAAAGGAGGAACTGGTGAGAGGTTTGTCATGGCGCGACCGAAGGACCAGCTGGACAGAAACATTGATCCTTTGGAGGGCACCACTATCAACAGGTGCACAATCTTCGCTCAGCTGCTCAACGCACATCAAAGACACCTGTTTAGGGAAGCATACAAAGGAGGAACTGGTGAGAGGTTTGCCATGGCGCGACCGAAGGACCAGCTGTACAAAAACACTGATCCTTTGGAGGGCACCACTATCAACAGGTATTGCAAATCTTTGCTCAGCTGCTCAACGCACATCAAAGATACTTGTTTAGGGAAGCATACAAAGGAGGAACTGGTGAGAGGTTTGCCATGGCGCGACCGAAGGACCAGCTGGACAGAAACACTGATCCTTTGGAGGGCACCACTATCAACAGGTATTGCACAATCTTCGCTCAGCTGCTCAACGTACATCAAAGGTACTTGTTTAGGGAAGCATACAAAGGAGGAACTGGTGAGAGGTTTGTCATGGCGCGACCGAAGGACCAGCTGGACAGAAACACTGATCCTTTGGAGGGCACCACTATCAACAGGTATTGCAAATCTTCGCTCAGCTGCTCAACGCACATCAAAGATACTTGTTTAGGGAAGCATACAAAGGAGGAACTGGTGAGAGGTGTGCCATGGCGCGACCGAAGGACCAGCTGGACAAAAACACTGATCCTTTGGAGGGCACCACTATCAACAGGTATTGCAAACTTCGCTCAGCTGCTCAACGCACATCAAAGACACTTGTTTAGGGAAGCATACAAAGGAGGAACTGGTGAGAGGTTTGCCATGGCGCGACCGAAGGACCAGCTGTACAAAAACACTGATCCTTTGGAGGGCACCACTATCAACAGGTATTGCAAATCTTCGCTCAGCTGCTCAACGCACATCAAAGATACTTGTTTAGGGAAGCATACAAAGGAGGAACTGGTGAGAGGTTTGCAATGGCGCGAGCGAAGGACCAGCTGGACAAAAACACTGATCCTCTGGAGGGCACCACTATCAACAGGTATTGCAAATCTTCGCTCAGCTGCTCAACGCACATCAAAGATACTTGTTTAGGGAAGCATACAAAGGAGGAACTGGTGAGAGGTTTGCCATGGCGCGACCGAAGGACCAGCTGGACAGAAACACTGATCCTTTGGAGGGCACCACTATCAACAGGTATTGCACAATCTTCGCTCAGCTGCTCAACGCACATCAAAGATACTTGTTTAGGGAAGCATACAAAGGAGGAACTGGTGAGAGGTTTGTCATGGCGCGACCGAAGGACCAGCTGGACAGAAACATTGATCCTTTGGAGGGCACCACTATCAACAGGTGCACAATCTTCGCTCAGCTGCTCAACGCACATCAAAGACACCTGTTTAGGGAAGCATACAAAGGAGGAACTGGTGAGAGGTTTGCCATGGCGCGACCGAAGGACCAGCTGTACAAAAACACTGATCCTTTGGAGGGCACCACTATCAACAGGTATTGCAAATCTTTGCTCAGCTGCTCAACGCACATCAAAGATACTTGTTTAGGGAAGCATACAAAGGAGGAACTGGTGAGAGGTTTGCCATGGCGCGACCGAAGGACCAGCTGGACAGAAACACTGATCCTTTGGAGGGCACCACTATCAACAGGTATTGCACAATCTTCGCTCAGCTGCTCAACGCACATCAAAGATACTTGTTTAGGGAAGCATACAAAGGAGGAACTGGTGAGAGGTTTGCCATGGCGCGACCGAAGGACCAGCTGGACGAAAACACTGATCCTTTGGAGGGCACCACTATCAACAGGTATTGCACAATCTTCGCTCAGCTGCTCAACGTACATCAAAGGTACTTGTTTAGGGAAGCATACAAAGGAGGAACTGGTGAGAGGTTTGCCATGGCGCGACCGAAGGACCAGCTGGACGAAAACACTGATCCTTTGGAGGGCACCACTATCAACAGGTATTGCAAATCTTCGCTCAGCTGCTCAACGCACATCAAAGATACTTGTTTAGGGAAGCATACAAAGGAGGAACTGGTGAGAGGTGTGCCATGGCGCGACCGAAGGACCAGCTGGACAAAAACACTGATCCTTTGGAGGGCACCACTATCAACAGGTATTGCAAACTTCGCTCAGCTGCTCAACGCACATCAAAGACACTTGTTTAGGGAAGCATACAAAGGAGGAACTGGTGAGAGGTTTGCCATGGCGCGACCGAAGGACCAGCTGTACAAAAACACTGATCCTTTGGAGGGCACCACTATCAACAGGTATTGCAAATCTTCGCTCAGCTGCTCAACGCACATCAAAGATACTTGTTTAGGGAAGCATACAAAGGAGGAACTGGTGAGAGGTTTGCAATGGCGCGAGCGAAGGACCAGCTGGACAAAAACACTTATCCTCTGGAGGGCACCACTATCAACAGGTATTGCAAATCTTCGCTCAGCTGCTCAACGCACATCAAAGATACTTGTTTAGGGAAGCATACAAAGGAGGAACTGGTGAGAGGTTTGCCATGGCGCGACCGAAGGACCAGCTGGACAGAAACACTGATCCTTTGGAGGGCACCACTATCAACAGGTATTGCACAATCTTCGCTCAGCTGCTCAACGCACATCAAAGATACTTGTTTAGGGAAGCATACAAAGGAGGAACTGGTGAGAGGTTTGTCATGGCGCGACCGAAGGACCAGCTGGACAGAAACATTGATCCTTTGGAGGGCACCACTATCAACAGGTGCACAATCTTCGCTCAGCTGCTCAACGCACATCAAAGACACCTGTTTAGGGAAGCATACAAAGGAGGAACTGGTGAGAGGTTTGCCATGGCGCGACCGAAGGACCAGCTGTACAAAAACACTGATCCTTTGGAGGGCACCACTATCAACAGGTATTGCAAATCTTTGCTCAGCTGCTCAACGCACATCAAAGATACTTGTTTAGGGAAGCATACAAAGGAGGAACTGGTGAGAGGTTTGCCATGGCGCGACCGAAGGACCAGCTGGACAGAAACACTGATCCTTTGGAGGGCACCACTATCAACAGGTATTGCACAATCTTCGCTCAGCTGCTCAACGTACATCAAAGGTACTTGTTTAGGGAAGCATACAAAGGAGGAACTGGTGAGAGGTTTGTCATGGCGCGACCGAAGGACCAGCTGGACAGAAACACTGATCCTTTGGAGGGCACCACTATCAACAGGTATTGCACAATCTTCGCTCAGCTGCTCAACGCACATCAAAGATACTTGTTTAGGGAAGCATACAAAGGAGGAACTGGTGAGAGGTTTGCCATGGCGCGACCGAAGGACCAGCTGGACGAAAACACTGATCCTTTGGAGGGCACCACTATCAACAGGTATTGCAAATCTTCGCTCAGCTGCTCAACGCACATCAAAGACACTTGTTTAGGGAAGCATACAAAGGAGGAACTGGTGAGAGGTTTGCCATGGCGCGACCGAAGGACCAGCTGTACAAAAATACTGATCCTTTGGAGGGCACCACTATCAACAGGTATTGCAAATCTTCGCTCAGCTGCTCAACGCACATCAAAGATACTTGTTTAGGGAAGCATACAAAGGAGGAACTGGTGAGAGGTTTGCCATGGCGCGACCAAAGGACCAGCTGTACAAAAACACTGATCCTTTGGAGGGCACCACTATCAACAGGTATTGCAAATCTTCGCTCAGCTGCTCAACGCACATCAAAGATACTTGTTTAGGGAAGCATACAAAGGAGGAACTGGTGAGAGGTTTGCCATGGCGCGACCGAAGGACCAGCTGGACAGAAACACTGATCCTTTGGAGGGCACCACTATCAACAGGTATTGCACAATCTTCGCTCAGCTGCTCAACGCACATCAAAGATACTTGTTTAGGGAAGCATACAAAGGAGGAACTGGTGAGAGGTTTGTCATGGCGCGACCGAAGGACCACCTGGACAGAAACACTGATCCTTTGGAGGGCACCACTATCAACAGGTATTGCACAATCTTCGCTCAGCTGCTCAACGCACATCAAAGACACTTGTTTAGGGAAGCATACAAAGGAGGAACTGGTGAGAGGTTTGCCATGGCGCGACCGAAGGACCAGCTGTACAAAAACACTGATCCTTTGGAGGGCACCACTATCAACAGGTATTGCAAATCTTCGCTCAGCTGCTCAACGCACATCAAAGATACTTGTTTAGGGAAGCATACAAAGGAGGAACTGGTGAGAGGTTTGCCATGGCGCGACCGAAGGACCAGCTGTACAAAAACACTGATCCTTTGGAGGGCACCACTATCAACAGGTATTGCAAATCTTCGCTCAGCTGCTCAACGCACATCAAAGATACTTGTTTAGGGAAGCATACAAAGGAGGAACTGGTGAGAGGTTTGCCATGGCGCGACCGAAGGACCAGCTGGACAGAAACACTGATCCTTTGGAGGGCACCACTATCAACAGGTATTGCACAATCTTCGCTCAGCTGCTCAACGCACATCAAAGATACTTGTTTAGGGAAGCATACAAAGGAGGAACTGGTGAGAGGTTTGTCATGGCGCGACCGAAGGACCAGCTGGACAGAAACACTGATCCTTTGGAGGGCACCACTATCAACAGGTATTGCACAATCTTCGCTCAGCTGCTCAACGCACATCAAAGATACTTGTTTAGGGAAGCATACAAAGGAGGAACTGTGGCCGTATTCATCAACAAACCCCGAGGGTTAAACTAACCCTGGAGGGTTAGTTTAACCCTGGAAAACGTTTAACCCGTATTCATGAAACGCAGTGTAGGCTTAACCCTGAGGGTTGAATCTAACCTTGAGGGTTAAATTTACCCCGAAAGCGACTAACCCGTATTCATCAACGAACCGTGAGGGTTAAACTAACCCTGGAGGGTTAAACTTACGTGATTCATCAGGGTTAATTTAACCCTAGCTCATAGCAGGGTTAACTCTACTTTAACATTCCATACAAACATTTCGCATGTAATAGTTTATGGAAAACAATCAACGAGTATTGTAGTATTTAGTATTGATTGTTGTTATAGTATTTAGTTTCGACTTCGTTTTATGTTTATATTCGAAGTACATAAAACGCTGACTTCGCGAGAAAAAGAAATCTAGCTTTGGTGACAAATGAATGCGACGAGGAAAAATGGCATTCCACTCTGACAAGTGCCAAAAAAGAAGAACTCCTTTATAATAACACGCATTGACCCCTAAAAGAGTAGCACAAGCCCGGTATAAAACGAATTGCGCAAAAGTAGAACTTACACTGCACAATTGCACACATGAAAATAAACTGCTGTAAGATTGGATGCTGCACA
Source organism: Cylicocyclus nassatus (assembly GCA_958299035.1). Taxonomy (NCBI): domain Eukaryota; kingdom Metazoa; phylum Nematoda; class Chromadorea; order Rhabditida; family Strongylidae; genus Cylicocyclus; species Cylicocyclus nassatus. The sequence goes on from CATQJL010000223.1 coordinate 14,851,452, forward strand.
AGTTTGCTAGAGATGTATTATAAAAACTAGTGTTAGAAGCTTATTCGTTGACTATACTACTATAACAGTGAAAGAATAGAAGTATAAAGTGAATTTAGCCCGTACTTAGGCATTCTGTGATGTGAGTTTGCACAGCGCATGCGTATCTGACGCCTTAACCCTCCAGGGTTAGTTTAACCCTCGGGGTTGATGAATACGGCCACAGGTTCGTTGATCGATACGGGTAGATCGCGTTCCGTGGTAAACCCTAGCCTATGGTTGATGAATACGGCCAATGAACCCTGAGGGTTAAACTAACCCTGGAGGGTAAGCCTAACCCTCAGGGTTCGTTGATGAATACGGCCACTGGTGAGAGGTTTGCCATGGCGCGACCGAAGGACCAGCTGTACAAAAACACTGATCCTTTGGAGGGCACCACTATCAACAGGTATTGCAAATCTTCGCTCAGCTGCTCAACGCACATCAAAGATACTTGTTTAGGGAAGCATACAAAGGAGGAACTGGTGAGAGGTTTGCCATGGCGCGACCGAAGGACCAGCTGGACAAAAACACTGATCCTTTGGAGGGCACCACTATCAACAGGTATTGCACAATCTTCGCTCAGCTGCTCAACGTACATCAAAGATACTTGTTTAGGGAAGCATACAAAGGAGGAACTGGTGAGAGGTTTGTCATGGCGCGAACGAAGGACCAGCTGGACAGAAACACTGATCCTTTGGAGGGCACCACTATCAACAGGTATTGCACAATCTTCGCTCAGCTGCTCAACGCACATCAAAGATACTTGTTTAGGGAAGCATACAAAGGAGGAACTGGTGAGAGGTTTGCCATGGCGCGACCGAAGGACCAGCTGGACGAAAACACTGATCCTTTGGAGGGCACCACTATCAACAGGTATTGCAAATCTTCGCTCAGCTGCTCAACGCACATCAAAGATACTTGTTTAGGGAAGCATACAAAGGAGGAACTGGTGAGAGGTTTGCCATGGCGCGACCGAAGGACCAGCTGTACAAAAACACTGATCCTTTGGAGGGCACCACTATCAACAGGTATTGCAAATCTTCGCTCAGCTGCTCAACGCACATCAAAGATACTTGTTTAGGGAAGCATACAAAGGAGGAACTGGTGAGAGGTTTGCCATGGCGCGACCGAAGGACCAGCTGGACGAAAACACTGATCCTTTGGAGGGCACCACTATCAACAGGTATTGCAAATCTTCGCTCAGCTGCTCAACGCACATCAAAGATACTTGTTTAGGGAAGCATACAAAGGAGGAACTGGTGAGAGGTTTGCCATGGCGCGAACGAAGGACCAGCTGGACAAAAACACTGATCCTTTGGAGGGCACCACTATCAACAGGTATTGCACAATCTTCGCTCAGCTGCTCAACGCACATCAAAGATACTTGTTTAGGGAAGCATACAAAGGAGGAACTGGTGAGAGGTTTGCCATGGCGCGACCGAAGGACCAGCTGGACGAAAACACTGATCCTTTGGAGGGCACCACTATCAACAGGTATTGCAAATCTTCGCTCAGCTGCTCAACGCACATCAAAGATACTTGTTTAGGGAAGCATACAAAGGAGGAACTGGTGAGAGGTTTGCCATGGCGCGACCGAAGGACCAGCTGTACAAAAACACTGATCCTTTGGAGGGCACCACTACCAACAGGTATTGCAAATCTTCGCTCAGCTGCTCAACGCACATCAAAGATACTTGTTTAGGGAAGCATACAAAGGAGGAACTGGTGAGAGGTTTGCCATGGCGCGACCGAAGGACCAGCTGGACAGAAACACTGATCCTTTGGAGGGCACCACTATCAACAGGTATTGCACAATCTTCGCTCAGCTGCTCAACGCACATCAAAGATACTTGTTTAGGGAAGCATACAAAGGAGGAACTGGTGAGAGGTTTGTCATGGCGCGACCGAAGGACCAGCTGGACAGAAACACTGATCCTTTGGAGGGCACCACTATCAACAGGTATTGCACAATCTTCGCTCAGCTGCTCAACGCACATCAAAGATACTTGTTTAGGGAAGCATACAAAGGAGGAACTGGTGAGAGGTTTGCCATGGCGCGACCGAAGGACCAGCTGTACAAAAACACTGATCCTTTGGAGGGCACCACTATCAACAGGTATTGCAAATCTTCGCTCAGCTGCTCAACGCACATCAAAGATACTTGTTTAGGGAAGCATACAAAGGAGGAACTGGTGAGAGGTTTGCCATGGCGCGACCGAAGGACCAGCTGGACAAAAACACTGATCCTTTGGAGGGCACCACTATCAACAGGTATTGCACAATCTTCGCTCAGCTGCTCAACGTACATCAAAGATACTTGTTTAGGGAAGCATACAAAGGAGGAACTGGTGAGAGGTTTGTCATGGCGCGAACGAAGGACCAGCTGGACAGAAACACTGATCCTTTGGAGGGCACCACTATCAACAGGTATTGCACAATCTTCGCTCAGCTGCTCAACGCACATCAAAGATACTTGTTTAGGGAAGCATACAAAGGAGGAACTGGTGAGAGGTTTGCCATGGCGCGACCGAAGGACCAGCTGTACAAAAACACTGATCCTTTGGAGGGCACCACTATCAACAGGTATTGCAAGTCTTCGCTCAGCTGCTCAACGCACATCAAAGATACTTGTTTAGGGAAGCATACAAAGGAGGAACTGGTGAGAGGTTTGCCATGGCGCGACCGAAGGACCAGCTGGACAAAAACACTGATCCTTTGGAGGGCACCACTATCAACAGGTATTGCAAATCTTCGCTCAGCTGCTCAACGCACATCAAAGATACTTGTTTAGGGAAGCATACAAAGGAGGAACTGGTGAGAGGTTTGCCATGGCGCGACCGAAGGACCAGCTGGACAGAAACACTGATCCTTTGGAGGGCACCACTATCGACAGGTATTGCACAATCTTCGCTCAGCTGCTCAACGCACATCAAAGATACTTGTTTAGGGAAGCATACAAAGGAGGAACTGGTGAGAGGTTTGTCATGGCGCGACCGAAGGACCACCTGGACAGAAACACTGATCCTTTGGAGGGCACCACTATCAACAGGTATTGCACAATCTTCGCTCAGCTGCTCAACGCACATCAAAGACACTTGTTTAGGGAAGCATACAAAGGAGGAACTGGTGAGAGGTTTGCCATGGCGCGACCGAAGGACCAGCTGTACAAAAACACTGATCCTTTGGAGGGCACCACTATCAACAGGTATTGCAAATCTTCGCTCAGCTGCTCAACGCACATCAAAGATACTTGTTTAGGGAAGCATACAAAGGAGGAACTGGTGAGAGGTTTGCCATGGCGCGACCGAAGGACCAGCTGTACAAAAACACTGATCCTTTGGAGGGCACCACTATCAACAGGTATTGCAAATCTTCGCTCAGCTGCTCAACGCACATCAAAGACACTTGTTTAGGGAAGCATACAAAGGAGGAACTGGTGAGAGGTTTGCCATGGCGCGACCGAAGGACCAGCTGGACAGAAACACTGATCCTTTGGAGGGCACCACTATCAACAGGTATTGCACAATCTTCGCTCAGCTGCTCAACGCACATCAAAGATACTTGTTTAGGGAAGCATACAAAGGAGGAACTGGTGAGAGGTTTGTCATGGCGCGACCGAAGGACCAGCTGGACAGAAACACTGATCCTTTGGAGGGCACCACTATCAACAGGTATTGCACAATCTTCGCTCAGCTGCTCAACGCACATCAAAGATACTTGTTTAGGGAAGCATACAAAGGAGGAACTGGTGAGAGGTTTGCCATGGCGCGACCGAAGGACCAGCTGTACAAAAACACTGATCCTTTGGAGGGCACCACTATCAACAGGTATTGCAAGTCTTCGCTCAGCTGCTCAACGCACATCAAAGATACTTGTTTAGGGAAGCATACAAAGGAGGAACTGGTGAGAGGTTTGCCATGGCGCGACCGAAGGACCAGCTGGACAAAAACACTGATCCTTTGGAGGGCACCACTATCAACAGGTATTGCAAATCTTCGCTCAGCTGCTCAACGCACATCAAAGATACTTGTTTAGGGAAGCATACAAAGGAGGAACTGGTGAGAGGTTTGCCATGGCGCGACCGAAGGACCAGCTGGACAGAAACACTGATCCTTTGGAGGGCACCACTATCGACAGGTATTGCACAATCTTCGCTCAGCTGCTCAACGCACATCAAAGATACTTGTTTAGGGAAGCATACAAAGGAGGAACTGGTGAGAGGTTTGTCATGGCGCGACCGAAGGACCACCTGGACAGAAACACTGATCCTTTGGAGGGCACCACTATCAACAGGTATTGCACAATCTTCGCTCAGCTGCTCAACGCACATCAAAGACACTTGTTTAGGGAAGCATACAAAGGAGGAACTGGTGAGAGGTTTGCCATGGCGCGACCGAAGGACCAGCTGTACAAAAACACTGATCCTTTGGAGGGCACCACTATCAACAGGTATTGCAAATCTTCGCTCAGCTGCTCAACGCACATCAAAGATACTTGTTTAGGGAAGCATACAAAGGAGGAACTGGTGAGAGGTTTGCCATGGCGCGACCGAAGGACCAGCTGTACAAAAACACTGATCCTTTGGAGGGCACCACTATCAACAGGTATTGCAAATCTTCGCTCAGCTGCTCAACGCACATCAAAGACACTTGTTTAGGGAAGCATACAAAGGAGGAACTGGTGAGAGGTTTGCCATGGCGCGACCGAAGGACCAGCTGGACAGAAACACTGATCCTTTGGAGGGCACCACTATCAACAGGTATTGCACAATCTTCGCTCAGCTGCTCAACGCACATCAAAGATACTTGTTTAGGGAAGCATACAAAGGAGGAACTGGTGAGAGGTTTGTCATGGCGCGACCGAAGGACCAGCTGGACAGAAACACTGATCCTTTGGAGGGCACCACTATCAACAGGTATTGCACAATCTTCGCTCAGCTGCTCAACGCACATCAAAGATACTTGTTTAGGGAAGCATACAAAGGAGGAACTGGTGAGAGGTTTGCCATGGCGCGACCGAAGGACCAGCTGTACAAAAACACTGATCCTTTGGAGGGCACCACTATCAACAGGTATTGCAAATCTTCGCTCAGCTGCTCAACGCACATCAAAGATACTTGTTTAGGGAAGCATACAAAGGAGGAACTGGTGAGAGGTTTGCCATGGCGCGACCGAAGGACCAGCTGTACAAAAACACTGATCCTTTGGAGGGCACCACTATCAACAGGTATTGCAAATCTTCGCTCAGCTGCTCAACGCACATCAAAGATACTTGTTTAGGGAAGCATACAAAGGAGGAACTGGTGAGAGGTTTGCCATGGCGCGACCGAAGGACCAGCTGGACAAAAACACTGATCCTTTGGAGGGCACCACTATCAACAGGTATTGCACAATCTTCGCTCAGCTGCTCAACGTACATCAAAGATACTTGTTTAGGGAAGCATACAAAGGAGGAACTGGTGAGAGGTTTGTCATGGCGCGAACGAAGGACCAGCTGGACAGAAACACTGATCCTTTGGAGGGCACCACTATCAACAGGTATTGCACAATCTTCGCTCAGCTGCTCAACGCACATCAAAGATACTTGTTTAGGGAAGCATACAAAGGAGGAACTGGTGAGAGGTTTGCCATGGCGCGACCGAAGGACCAGCTGGACGAAAACACTGATCCTTTGGAGGGCACCACTATCAACAGGTATTGCAAATCTTCGCTCAGCTGCTCAACGCACATCAGAGACACTTGTTTAGGGAAGCATACAAAGGAGGAACTGGTGAGAGGTTTGCCATGGCGCGACCGAAGGACCAGCTGTACAAAAACACTGATCCTTTGGAGGGCACCACTATCAACAGGTATTGCAAGTCTTCGCTCAGCTGCTCAACGCACATCAAAGATACTTGTTTAGGGAAGCATACAAAGGAGGAACTGGTGAGAGGTTTGCCATGGCGCGACCGAAGGACCAGCTGGACAAAAACACTGATCCTTTGGAGGGCACCACTATCAACAGGTATTGCAAATCTTCGCTCAGCTGCTCAACGCACATCAAAGATACTTGTTTAGGGAAGCATACAAAGGAGGAACTGGTGAGAGGTTTGCCATGGCGCGACCGAAGGACCAGCTGGACAGAAACACTGATCCTTTGGAGGGCACCACTATCGACAGGTATTGCACAATCTTCGCTCAGCTGCTCAACGCACATCAAAGATACTTGTTTAGGGAAGCATACAAAGGAGGAACTGGTGAGAGGTTTGTCATGGCGCGACCGAAGGACCACCTGGACAGAAACACTGATCCTTTGGAGGGCACCACTATCAACAGGTATTGCACAATCTTCGCTCAGCTGCTCAACGCACATCAAAGACACTTGTTTAGGGAAGCATACAAAGGAGGAACTGGTGAGAGGTTTGCCATGGCGCGACCGAAGGACCAGCTGTACAAAAACACTGATCCTTTGGAGGGCACCACTATCAACAGGTATTGCAAATCTTCGCTCAGCTGCTCAACGCACATCAAAGATACTTGTTTAGGGAAGCATACAAAGGAGGAACTGGTGAGAGGTTTGCCATGGCGCGACCGAAGGACCAGCTGTACAAAAACACTGATCCTTTGGAGGGCACCACTATCAACAGGTATTGCAAATCTTCGCTCAGCTGCTCAACGCACATCAAAGATACTTGTTTAGGGAAGCATACAAAGGAGGAACTGGTGAGAGGTTTGCCATGGCGCGACCGAAGGACCAGCTGGACGAAAACACTGATCCTTTGGAGGGCACCACTATCAACAGGTATTGCAAATCTTCGCTCAGCTGCTCAACGCACATCAAAGACACTTGTTTAGGGAAGCATACAAAGGAGGAACTGGTGAGAGGTTTGCCATGGCGCGACCGAAGGACCAGCTGGACGAAAACACTGATCCTTTGGAGGGCACCATTATCAACAGGTATTGCAAATCTTCGCTCAGCTGCTCAACGCACATCAAAGACACTTGTTTAGGGAAGCATACAAAGGAGGAACTGGTGAGCGGTTTGCCATGGCGCGACCGAAGGACCAGCTGGACGAAAACACTGATCCTTTGGAGGGCACCACTATCAACAGGTATTGCAAATCTTCGCTCAGCTGCTCAACGCACATCAAAGATACTTGTTTAGGGAAGCATACAAAGGAGGAACTGGTGAGAGGTTTGCCATGGCGCGACCGAAGGACCAGCTGTACAAAAACACTGATCCTTTGGAGGGCACCACTATCAACAGGTATTGCAAATCTTCGCTCAGCTGCTCAACGCACATCAAAGATACTTGTTTAGGGAAGCATACAAAGGAGGAACTGGTGAGAGGTTTACCATGGCGCGACCGAAGGACCAGCTGGACAAAAACACTGATCCTTTGGAGGGCACCACTATCAACAGGTATTGCAAATCTTCGCTCAGCTGCTCAACGCACATCAAAGACACTTGTTTAGGGAAGCATACAAAGGAGGAACTGGTGAGAGGTTTGCCATGGCGCGACCGAAGGACCAGCTGGACGAAAACACTGATCCTTTGGAGGGCACCACTATCAACAGGTATTGCAAATCTTCGCTCAGCTGCTCAACGCACATCAAAGATACTTGTTTAGGGAAGCATACAAACGAGGAACTGGTGAGAGGTTTGCCATGGCGCGACCGAAGGACCAGCTGGACAAAAACACTGATCCTTTGGAGGGCACCACTATCAACAGGTATTGCACAATCTTCGCTCAGCTGCTCAACGCACATCAAAGATACTTGTTTAGGGAAGCATACAAAGGAGGAACTGGTGAGAGGGTTGTCATGGCGCGACCGGAGGACCAGCTGGACAGAAACACTGATCCTTTGGAGGGCACCACTATCAACAGGTATTGCAAATCTTCGCTCAGCTGCTCAACGCACATCAAAGACACTTGTTTAGGGAAGCATACAAAGGAGGAACTGGTGAGAGGTTTGCCATGGCGCGACCGAAGGACCAGCTGGACGAAAACACTGATCCTTTGGAGGGCACCACTATCAACAGGTATTGCAAATCTTCGCTCAGCTGCTCAACGCACATCAAAGATACTTGTTTAGGGAAGCATACAAAGGAGGAACTGGTGAGAGGTTTGTCATGGCGCGACCGAAGGACCAGCTGGACAGAAACACTGATCCTTTGGAGGGCACCACTATCAACAGGTATTGCACAATCTTCGCTCAGCTGCTCAACGCACATCAAAGATACTTGTTTAGGGAAGCATACAAACGAGGAACTGGTGAGAGGTTTGCCATGGCGCGACCGAAGGACCAGCTGGACAAAAACACTGATCCTTTGGAGGGCACCACTATCAACAGGTATTGCAAATCTTCGCTCAGCTGCTCAACGCACATCAAAGATACTTGTTTAGGGAAGCATACAAAGGAGGAACTGGTGAGAGGTTTACCATGGCGCGACCGAAGGACCAGCTGGACAAAAACACTGATCCTTTGGAGGGCACCACTATCAACAGGTATTGCAAATCTTCGCTCAGCTGCTCAACGCACATCAAAGACACTTGTTTAGGGAAGCATACAAAGGAGGAACTGGTGAGAGGTTTGCCATGGCGCGACCGAAGGACCAGCTGGACGAAAACACTGATCCTTTGGAGGGCACCACTATCAACAGGTATTGCACAATCTTCGCTCAGCTGCTCAACGCACATCAAAGATACTTGTTTAGGGAAGCATACAAAGGAGGAACTGGTGAGAGGGTTGTCATGGCGCGACCGGAGGACCAGCTGGACAGAAACACTGATCCTTTGGAGGGCACCACTATCAACAGGTATTGCAAATCTTCGCTCAGCTGCTCAACGCACATCAAAGACACTTGTTTAGGGAAGCATACAAAGGAGGAACTGGTGAGAGGTTTGCCATGGCGCGACCGAAGGACCAGCTGGACGAAAACACTGATCCTTTGGAGGGCACCACTATCAACAGGTATTGCAAATCTTCGCTCAGCTGCTCAACGCACATCAAAGATACTTGTTTAGGGAAGCATACAAAGGAGGAACTGGTGAGAGGTTTGTCATGGCGCGACCGAAGGACCAGCTGGACAGAAACACTGATCCTTTGGAGGGCACCACTATCAACAGGTATTGCACAATCTTCGCTCAGCTGCTCAACGCACATCAAAGATACTTGTTTAGGGAAGCATACAAACGAGGAACTGGTGAGAGGTTTGCCATGGCGCGACCGAAGGACCAGCTGGACAAAAACACTGATCCTTTGGAGGGCACCACTATCAACAGGTATTGCAAATCTTCGCTCAGCTGCTCAACGCACATCAAAGATACTTGTTTAGGGAAGCATACAAAGGAGGAACTGGTGAGAGGTTTACCATGGCGCGACCGAAGGACCAGCTGGACAAAAACACTGATCCTTTGGAGGGCACCACTATCAACAGGTATTGCAAATCTTCGCTCAGCTGCTCAACGCACATCAAAGATACTTGTTTAGGGAAGCATACAAAGGAGGAACTGGTGAGAGGTTTACCATGGCGCGACCGAAGGACCAGCTGGACGAAAACACTGATCCTTTGGAGGGCACCACTATCAACAGTATTGCACAATCACCGAAGGACCAGCTGGACGAAAACACTGATCCTTTGGAGGGCACCACTATCAACAGGTATTCACAATCTTCGCTCAGCTGCTCAACGCACATCAAAGATACTTGTTTAGGGAAGCATACAAACGAGGAACTGGTGAGAGGTTTGCCATGGCGCGACCGAAGGACCAGCTGGACAAAAACACTGATCCTTTGGAGGGCACCACTATCAACAGGTATTGCACAATCTTCGCTCAGCTGCTCAACGCACATCAAAGATACTTGTTTAGGGAAGCATACAAAGGAGGAACTGGTGAGAGGGTTGTCATGGCGCGACCGGAGGACCAGCTGGACAGAAACACTGATCCTTTGGAGGGCACCACTATCAACAGGTATTGCAAATCTTCGCTCAGCTGCTCAACGCACATCAAAGATACTTGTTTAGGGAAGCATACAAAGGAGGAACTGGTGAGAGGTTTGTCATGGCGCGACCGAAGGACCAGCTGGACAGAAACACTGATCCTTTGGAGGGCACCACTATCAACAGGTATTGCACAATCTTCGCTCAGCTGCTCAACGCACATCAAAGATACTTGTTTAGGGAAGCATACAAAGGAGGAACTGGTGAGAGGTTTGCCATGGCGCGACCGAAGGACCAGCTGTACAAATTGGAGGGCACCACTATCAACAGGTATTGCAAATCTTCGCTCAGCTGCTCAACGCACATCAAAGATACTTGTTTAGGGAAGCATACAAAGGAGGAACTGGTGAGAGGTTTGCCATGGCGCGACCGAAGGACCAGCTGGACAAAAACACTGATCCTTTGGAGGGCACCACTATCAACAGGTATTGCAAATCTTCGCCCAGCTGCTCAACGCACATCAAAGACACTTGTTTAGGGAAGCATAAAAAGGAGTAACTGGTGAGAGGTTTGCCATGGCGCGACCGAGAGACCAGCTGGACAGAAACACTGATCCTTTGGAGGGCACCACTATCAACAGGTATTGCACAATCTTCGCTCAGCTGCTCAACGCACATCAAAGATACTTGTTTAGGGAAGCATACAAAGGAGGAACTGGTGAGAGGGTTGTCATTGCGCGACCGAAGGACCAGCTGGACAGAAACACTGATCCTTTGGAGGGCACCACTATCAACAGGTATTGCACAATCTTCGCTCAGCTGCTCAACGCACATCAAAGATACTTGTTTAGGGAAGCATACAAAGGAGGAACTGGTGAGAGGTTTGCCATGGCGCGACCGAAGGACCAGCTGTACAAATTGGAGGGCACCACTATCAACAGGTATTGCAAATCTTCGCTCAGCTGCTCAACGCACATCAAAGATACTTGTTTAGGGAAGCATACAAACGAGGAACTGGTGAGAGGTTTGCCATGGCGCGACCGAAGGACCAGCTGGACAAAAACACTGATCCTTTGGAGGGCACCACTATCAACAGGTATTGCAAATCTTCGCTCAGCTGCTCAACGCACATCAAAGATACTTGTTTAGGGAAGCATACAAAGGAGGAACTGGTGAGAGGTTTGCCATGGCGCGACCGAAGGACCAGCTGGACAAAAACACTGATCCTTTGGAGGGCACCACTATCAACAGGTATTGCAAATCTTCGCCCAGCTGCTCAACGCACATCAAAGACACTTGTTTAGGGAAGCATAAAAAGGAGTAACTGGTGAGAGGTTTGCCATGGCGCGACCGAGAGACCAGCTGGACAGAAACACTGATCCTTTGGAGGGCACCACTATCAACAGGTATTGCACAATCTTCGCTCAGCTGCTCAACGCACATCAAAGATACTTGTTTAGGGAAGCATACAAAGGAGGAACTGGTGAGAGGGTTGTCATGGCGCGACCGAAGGACCAGCTGGACAGAAACACTGATCCTTTGGAGGGCACCACTATCAACAGGTATTGCACAATCTTCGCTCAGCTGCTCAACGCACATCAAAGATACTTGTTTAGGGAAGCATACAAAGGAGGAACTGGTGAGAGGTTTGCCATGGCGCGACCGAAGGACCAGCTGTACAAATTGGAGGGCACCACTATCAACAGGTATTGCAAATCTTCGCTCAGCTGCTCAACGCACATCAAAGATACTTGTTTAGGGAAGCATACAAAGGAGGAACTGGTGAGAGGTTTGCCATGGCGCGACCGAAGGACCAGCTGGACAAAAACACTGATCCTTTGGAGGGCACCACTATCAACAGGTATTGCAAATCTTCGCCCTGCTGCTCAACGCACATCAAAGACACTTGTTTAGGGAAGCATAAAAAGGAGTAACTGGTGAGAGGTTTGCCATGGCGCGACCGAGAGACCAGCTGGACAGAAACACTGATCCTTTGGAGGGCACCACTATCAACAGGTATTGCACAATCTTCGCTCAGCTGCTCAACGCACATCAAAGATACTTGTTTAGGGAAGCATACAAAGGAGGAACTGGTGAGAGGGTTGTCATGGCGCGACCGAAGGACCAGCTGGACAGAAACACTGATCCTTTGGAGGGCACCACTATCAACAGGTATTGCAAATCTTCGCTCAGCTGCTCAACGCACATCAAAGATACTTGTTTAGGGAAGCATACAAAGGAGGAACTGGTGAGAGGTTTACCATGGCGCGACCGAAGGACCAGCTGGACAAAAACACTGATCCTTTGGAGGGCACCACTATCAACAGGTATTGCAAATCTTCGCTCAGCTGCTCAACGCACATCAAAGACACTTGTTTAGGGAAGCATACAAAGGAGGAACTGGTGAGAGGTTTGCCATGGCGCGACCGAAGGACCAGCTGGACGAAAACACTGATCCTTTGGAGGGCACCACTATCAACAGGTATTGCACAATCTTCGCTCAGCTGCTCAACGCACATCAAAGACACTTGTTTAGGGAAGCATACAAAGGAGGAACTGGTGAGAGGTTTGCCATGGCGCGACCGAAGGACCAGCTGGACGAAAACACTGATCCTTTGGAGGGCACCACTATCAACAGGTATTGCAAATCTTCGCTCAGCTGCTCAACGCACATCAAAGATACTTGTTTAGGGAAGCATACAAAGGAGGAACTGGTGAGAGGTTTGTCATGGCGCGACCGAAGGACCAGCTGGACAGAAACACTGATCCTTTGGAGGGCACCACTATCAACAGGTATTGCACAATCTTCGCTCAGCTGCTCAACGCACATCAAAGATACTTGTTTAGGGAAGCATACAAACGAGGAACTGGTGAGAGGTTTGCCATGGCGCGACCGAAGGACCAGCTGGACAAAAACACTGATCCTTTGGAGGGCACCACTATCAACAGGTATTGCAAATCTTCGCTCAGCTGCTCAACGCACATCAAAGATACTTGTTTAGGGAAGCATACAAAGGAGGAACTGGTGAGAGGTTTACCATGGCGCGACCGAAGGACCAGCTGGACAAAAACACTGATCCTTTGGAGGGCACCACTATCAACAGGTATTGCAAATCTTCGCTCAGCTGCTCAACGCACATCAAAGATACTTGTTTAGGGAAGCATACAAAGGAGGAACTGGTGAGAGGTTTACCATGGCGCGACCGAAGGACCAGCTGGACGAAAACACTGATCCTTTGGAGGGCACCACTATCAACAGTATTGCACAATCACCGAAGGACCAGCTGGACGAAAACACTGATCCTTTGGAGGGCACCACTATCAACAGGTATTCACAATCTTCGCTCAGCTGCTCAACGCACATCAAAGATACTTGTTTAGGGAAGCATACAAACGAGGAACTGGTGAGAGGTTTGCCATGGCGCGACCGAAGGACCAGCTGGACAAAAACACTGATCCTTTGGAGGGCACCACTATCAACAGGTATTGCACAATCTTCGCTCAGCTGCTCAACGCACATCAAAGATACTTGTTTAGGGAAGCATACAAAGGAGGAACTGGTGAGAGGGTTGTCATGGCGCGACCGGAGGACCAGCTGGACAGAAACACTGATCCTTTGGAGGGCACCACTATCAACAGGTATTGCAAATCTTCGCTCAGCTGCTCAACGCACATCAAAGATACTTGTTTAGGGAAGCATACAAAGGAGGAACTGGTGAGAGGTTTGTCATGGCGCGACCGAAGGACCAGCTGGACAGAAACACTGATCCTTTGGAGGGCACCACTATCAACAGGTATTGCACAATCTTCGCTCAGCTGCTCAACGCACATCAAAGATACTTGTTTAGGGAAGCATACAAAGGAGGAACTGGTGAGAGGTTTGCCATGGCGCGACCGAAGGACCAGCTGTACAAATTGGAGGGCACCACTATCAACAGGTATTGCAAATCTTCGCTCAGCTGCTCAACGCACATCAAAGATACTTGTTTAGGGAAGCATACAAAGGAGGAACTGGTGAGAGGTTTGCCATGGCGCGACCGAAGGACCAGCTGGACAAAAACACTGATCCTTTGGAGGGCACCACTATCAACAGGTATTGCAAATCTTCGCCCAGCTGCTCAACGCACATCAAAGACACTTGTTTAGGGAAGCATAAAAAGGAGTAACTGGTGAGAGGTTTGCCATGGCGCGACCGAGAGACCAGCTGGACAGAAACACTGATCCTTTGGAGGGCACCACTATCAACAGGTATTGCACAATCTTCGCTCAGCTGCTCAACGCACATCAAAGATACTTGTTTAGGGAAGCATACAAAGGAGGAACTGGTGAGAGGGTTGTCATGGCGCGACGAAGGACCAGCTGGACAGAAACACTGATCCTTTGGAGGGCACCACTATCAACAGGTATTGCACAATCTTCGCTCAGCTGCTCAACGCACATCAAAGATACTTGTTTAGGGAAGCATACAAACGAGGAACTGGTGAGAGGTTTGCCATGGCGCGACCGAAGGACCAGCTGGACAAAAACACTGATCCTTTGGAGGGCACCACTATCAACAGGTATTGCAAATCTTCGCTCAGCTGCTCAACGCACATCAAAGATACTTGTTTAGGGAAGCATACAAACGAGGAACTGGTGAGAGGTTTGCCATGGCGCGACCGAAGGACCAGCTGGACAAAAACACTGATCCTTTGGAGGGCACCACTATCAACAGGTATTGCAAATCTTCGCTCAGCTGCTCAACGCACATCAAAGATACTTGTTTAGGGAAGCATACAAAGGAGGAACTGGTGAGAGGTTTACCATGGCGCGACCGAAGGACCAGCTGGACAAAAACACTGATCCTTTGGAGGGCACCACTATCAACAGGTATTGCAAATCTTCGCTCAGCTGCTCAACGCACATCAAAGATACTTGTTTAGGGAAGCATACAAAGGAGGAACTGGTGAGAGGTTTACCATGGCGCGACCGAAGGACCAGCTGGACGAAAACACTGATCCTTTGGAGGGCACCACTATCAACAGTATTGCACAATCACCGAAGGACCAGCTGGACGAAAACACTGATCCTTTGGAGGGCACCACTATCAACAGGTATTCACAATCTTCGCTCAGCTGCTCAACGCACATCAAAGATACTTGTTTAGGGAAGCATACAAAGGAGGAACTGGTGAGAGGTTTGCCATGGCGCGACCGAAGGACCAGCTGTACAAATTGGAGGGCACCACTATCAACAGGTATTGCACAATCTTCGCTCAGCTGCTCAACGCACATCAAAGATACTTGTTTAGGGAAGCATACAAAGGAGGAACTGGTGAGAGGGTTGTCATGGCGCGACCGAAGGACCAGCTGGACAAAAACACTGATCCTTTGGAGGGCACCACTATCAACAGGTATTGCACAATCTTCGCTCAGCTGCTCAACGCACATCAAAGATACTTGTTTAGGGAAGCATACAAAGGAGGAACTGGTGAGAGGGTTGTCATGGCGCGACCGGAGGACCAGCTGGACAGAAACACTGATCCTTTGGAGGGCACCACTATCAACAGGTATTGCAAATCTTCGCTCAGCTGCTCAACGCACATCAAAGATACTTGTTTAGGGAAGCATACAAAGGAGGAACTGGTGAGAGGTTTGTCATGGCGCGACCGAAGGACCAGCTGGACAGAAACACTGATCCTTTGGAGGGCACCACTATCAACAGGTATTGCACAATCTTCGCTCAGCTGCTCAACGCACATCAAAGATACTTGTTTAGGGAAGCATACAAAGGAGGAACTGGTGAGAGGTTTGCCATGGCGCGACCGAAGGACCAGCTGTACAAATTGGAGGGCACCACTATCAACAGGTATTGCAAATCTTCGCTCAGCTGCTCAACGCACATCAAAGATACTTGTTTAGGGAAGCATACAAAGGAGGAACTGGTGAGAGGTTTGCCATGGCGCGACCGAAGGACCAGCTGGACAAAAACACTGATCCTTTGGAGGGCACCACTATCAACAGGTATTGCAAATCTTCGCCCAGCTGCTCAACGCACATCAAAGACACTTGTTTAGGGAAGCATAAAAAGGAGTAACTGGTGAGAGGTTTGCCATGGCGCGACCGAGAGACCAGCTGGACAGAAACACTGATCCTTTGGAGGGCACCACTATCAACAGGTATTGCACAATCTTCGCTCAGCTGCTCAACGCACATCAAAGATACTTGTTTAGGGAAGCATACAAAGGAGGAACTGGTGAGAGGGTTGTCATGGCGCGACCGAAGGACCAGCTGGACAGAAACACTGATCCTTTGGAGGGCACCACTATCAACAGGTATTGCACAATCTTCGCTCAGCTGCTCAACGCACATCAAAGATACTTGTTTAGGGAAGCATACAAACGAGGAACTGGTGAGAGGTTTGCCATGGCGCGACCGAAGGACCAGCTGGACAAAAACACTGATCCTTTGGAGGGCACCACTATCAACAGGTATTGCAAATCTTCGCTCAGCTGCTCAACGCACATCAAAGATACTTGTTTAGGGAAGCATACAAAGGAGGAACTGGTGAGAGGTTTACCATGGCGCGACCGAAGGACCAGCTGGACAAAAACACTGATCCTTTGGAGGGCACCACTATCAACAGGTATTGCAAATCTTCGCTCAGCTGCTCAACGCACATCAAAGATACTTGTTTAGGGAAGCATACAAAGGAGGAACTGGTGAGAGGTTTACCATGGCGCGACCGAAGGACCAGCTGGACGAAAACACTGATCCTTTGGAGGGCACCACTATCAACAGTATTGCACAATCACCGAAGGACCAGCTGGACGAAAACACTGATCCTTTGGAGGGCACCACTATCAACAGGTATTCACAATCTTCGCTCAGCTGCTCAACGCACATCAAAGATACTTGTTTAGGGAAGCATACAAACGAGGAACTGGTGAGAGGTTTGCCATGGCGCGACCGAAGGACCAGCTGGACAAAAACACTGATCCTTTGGAGGGCACCACTATCAACAGGTATTGCACAATCTTCGCTCAGCTGCTCAACGCACATCAAAGATACTTGTTTAGGGAAGCATACAAAGGAGGAACTGGTGAGAGGGTTGTCATGGCGCGACCGGAGGACCAGCTGGACAGAAACACTGATCCTTTGGAGGGCACCACTATCAACAGGTATTGCAAATCTTCGCTCAGCTGCTCAACGCACATCAAAGATACTTGTTTAGGGAAGCATACAAAGGAGGAACTGGTGAGAGGTTTGTCATGGCGCGACCGAAGGACCAGCTGGACAGAAACACTGATCCTTTGGAGGGCACCACTATCAACAGGTATTGCACAATCTTCGCTCAGCTGCTCAACGCACATCAAAGATACTTGTTTAGGGAAGCATACAAAGGAGGAACTGGTGAGAGGTTTGCCATGGCGCGACCGAAGGACCAGCTGTACAAATTGGAGGGCACCACTATCAACAGGTATTGCAAATCTTCGCTCAGCTGCTCAACGCACATCAAAGATACTTGTTTAGGGAAGCATACAAAGGAGGAACTGGTGAGAGGTTTGCCATGGCGCGACCGAAGGACCAGCTGGACAAAAACACTGATCCTTTGGAGGGCACCACTATCAACAGGTATTGCAAATCTTCGCCCAGCTGCTCAACGCACATCAAAGACACTTGTTTAGGGAAGCATAAAAAGGAGTAACTGGTGAGAGGTTTGCCATGGCGCGACCGAGAGACCAGCTGGACAGAAACACTGATCCTTTGGAGGGCACCACTATCAACAGGTATTGCACAATCTTCGCTCAGCTGCTCAACGCACATCAAAGATACTTGTTTAGGGAAGCATACAAAGGAGGAACTGGTGAGAGGTTTGTCATGGCGCGACCGAAGGACCAGCTGGACAGAAACACTGATCCTTTGGAGGGCACCACTATCAACAGGTATTGCACAATCTTCGCTCAGCTGCTCAACGCACATCAAAGATACTTGTTTAGGGAAGCATACAAACGAGGAACTGGTGAGAGGTTTGCCATGGCGCGACCGAAGGACCAGCTGGACAAAAACACTGATCCTTTGGAGGGCACCACTATCAACAGGTATTGCAAATCTTCGCTCAGCTGCTCAACGCACATCAAAGATACTTGTTTAGGGAAGCATACAAAGGAGGAACTGGTGAGAGGTTTACCATGGCGCGACCGAAGGACCAGCTGGACAAAAACACTGATCCTTTGGAGGGCACCACTATCAACAGGTATTGCAAATCTTCGCTCAGCTGCTCAACGCACATCAAAGATACTTGTTTAGGGAAGCATACAAAGGAGGAACTGGTGAGAGGTTTACCATGGCGCGACCGAAGGACCAGCTGGACGAAAACACTGATCCTTTGGAGGGCACCACTATCAACAGTATTGCACAATCACCGAAGGACCAGCTGGACGAAAACACTGATCCTTTGGAGGGCACCACTATCAACAGGTATTCACAATCTTCGCTCAGCTGCTCAACGCACATCAAAGATACTTGTTTAGGGAAGCATACAAACGAGGAACTGGTGAGAGGTTTGCCATGGCGCGACCGAAGGACCAGCTGGACAAAAACACTGATCCTTTGGAGGGCACCACTATCAACAGGTATTGCACAATCTTCGCTCAGCTGCTCAACGCACATCAAAGATACTTGTTTAGGGAAGCATACAAAGGAGGAACTGGTGAGAGGGTTGTCATGGCGCGACCGGAGGACCAGCTGGACAGAAACACTGATCCTTTGGAGGGCACCACTATCAACAGGTATTGCAAATCTTCGCTCAGCTGCTCAACGCACATCAAAGATACTTGTTTAGGGAAGCATACAAAGGAGGAACTGGTGAGAGGTTTGTCATGGCGCGACCGAAGGACCAGCTGGACAGAAACACTGATCCTTTGGAGGGCACCACTATCAACAGGTATTGCACAATCTTCGCTCAGCTGCTCAACGCACATCAAAGATACTTGTTTAGGGAAGCATACAAAGGAGGAACTGGTGAGAGGTTTGCCATGGCGCGACCGAAGGACCAGCTGTACAAATTGGAGGGCACCACTATCAACAGGTATTGCAAATCTTCGCTCAGCTGCTCAACGCACATCAAAGATACTTGTTTAGGGAAGCATACAAAGGAGGAACTGGTGAGAGGTTTGCCATGGCGCGACCGAAGGACCAGCTGGACAAAAACACTGATCCTTTGGAGGGCACCACTATCAACAGGTATTGCAAATCTTCGCCCAGCTGCTCAACGCACATCAAAGACACTTGTTTAGGGAAGCATAAAAAGGAGTAACTGGTGAGAGGTTTGCCATGGCGCGACCGAGAGACCAGCTGGACAGAAACACTGATCCTTTGGAGGGCACCACTATCAACAGGTATTGCACAATCTTCGCTCAGCTGCTCAACGCACATCAAAGATACTTGTTTAGGGAAGCATACAAAGGAGGAACTGGTGAGAGGGTTGTCATGGCGCGACCGAAGGACCAGCTGGACAGAAACACTGATCCTTTGGAGGGCACCACTATCAACAGGTATTGCACAATCTTCGCTCAGCTGCTCAACGCACATCAAAGATACTTGTTTAGGGAAGCATACAAAGGAGGAACTGGTGAGAGGTTTGCCATGGCGCGACCGAAGGACCAGCTGGACAAAAACACTGATCCTTTGGAGGGCACCACTATCAACAGGATTGCACAATCTTCGCTCAGCTGCTCAACGCACATCAAAGATACTTGTTTAGGGAAGCATACAAAGGAGGAACTGGTGAGAGGTTTGCTATGGCGCGACCGAAGGACCAGCTGGGCAGAAACACTGATCCTTTGGAGGGCACCACTATCAACAGGTATTGCACAATCTTCGCTCAGCTGCTCAACGCACATCAACGATACTTGTTTAGGGAAGCATACAAAGGAGGAACTGGTGAGAAAAAAAACTGCCCCACCTTAATTTGTGTTTAGATTTCATTTCTTTTTCACTGATTCCAATGTGCCAACTTCCAGCTACACGCTGCCTATAATTGCTTTTTCATATGTTTGAATCAAGTTTCGTGGTTCTTCAAGTTTGCCAAAAAAATCGTGAAACCTCGATTTTCAGCAGTTTTCAAAAAATGCTTAGATTTTTTGTACTACGTTATCAAAAATCAAGCGGTTTGCGCAGACTTGCAGCTTACATCAATTCTACATGATGCCACACAATGAGATTGGTACATAAAATAGGAAAAAAGTTACGGGAAAAGCTGCAAAACTTATGTGCCAACCTAATAAATAGCGCACAAATTCTTAGCGATACTTTTCTGCTGCAAGTACGGGTAAGTGAACGTAAAGCATTTATATATTTTACCAGAC
Organism: Cylicocyclus nassatus; assembly: GCA_958299035.1. Taxonomy (NCBI): domain Eukaryota; kingdom Metazoa; phylum Nematoda; class Chromadorea; order Rhabditida; family Strongylidae; genus Cylicocyclus; species Cylicocyclus nassatus. The sequence goes on from CATQJL010000223.1 coordinate 14,871,743, forward strand.
TGTCTGATAGCATAAAAAATTGTAAAACAAGTAACAAACTCTGCTTACTTGCAAAGTTGCAGATTCCCCGAAGAAATCGGAAATCTGCAGCCATCTATGGTGAAATGTAGAAGAGGACAAAGGATCATCTGTGTTTTCCGTAGACAGCGTAGACCGTAAAAGCGAAATCCTTTGAGTCTCAAGGAAAATAAATTTTTTTTTTCAACTCAAACTTGCTCCGGAAGCTTGAGCTAGGTGTGTTTGCATTCTCAGAAAAACTGCTATGCAAATTTTTATTTATAGGGAATGGCCAGAAGTCAAAGTGGCCAATCCCCTCAAGCTGCACACCATTCGATGCAGCATAAAACGCTATGTTCAAATTTGTCTTCCACATTGCTTGACATTTGTTGGCGAACTTACGAGCAGTTTTGTTACGAGAAAATTTCTACATAAAAATTGCGAGATTGAGCACATTTGCCGTCGCTCATGTTTAGATATAGACCAAACGAACTAACCTAGCTGCATGTTTTGGCCCAACATTAAACTCATGGCGTTGCACGGCCAATGCACTTTGCACGCACGAGTTCTTAGCAAAACAATGGCTTACAGTTTCGCCCACAAAGGCTCTGGCAGATAAAGAAGACAGATCTAGAGTAAGCGTTCCATAGTGCATCAAATGGTAGATATGCAATTGTTTCAGATGTTCACTTCGATGTTCACCATTCCCTTGTAAGCGATACATTTCATGTGAAAGCGCGCCTCGTTGGAGGGGCTTGCGAGTGCACAGCGCTGGCACTTTGCTAAGCAAACACTGAGGAGAATAAAGAAGCGCAAACATGTTTTCTTAGCACTGTATGAAAGTACAGGATTTATAGGGTGTCCCAAACAAATGTCTCAACTAATTGGTTGTTACCATCCTTATCGCTCCGACTTCTTTTGCTTTAACACATTGGCGACGAGCTGTTTTTTGATCTCTGTCCCTATGGTGAACCGTTTGCGGTTTTTATTACAACCGGCTGCATGTATATATGTATGCATCTATGCGTGAGGTACAAAAATGCAAGTGGGCGGGGTAGCCCATTTTCAAAAATGCTGGAAATTGCTCAAATCAATAAATTCGCGGAAATTCCAGCATTTTGAAAAGTGAACGGAGCTTGCCACTCAGGGGGTGTGGCTTGCATGATGGGGAGCGGGGTCAAAATTAAGATTATGCAAGGTTTCCCAGTCATCTACGATCTTTTCTAGCGATTTGAGAACGTAAAAAGTTTTTGTAGAGGGCAACGGTGGGCGGAGTTTGCCCAAAGAAGGGCGGGGCTAGCGTGAAAAACCTCTGAGCCTAAATTGATCATGTATACACAAACTGGAACCATTGTGCACATCAGAACTGGTATTTAGGGTGTCGCGCACCATTGCGCGACATCGTCCACAGGGACAGACTGCCTGTCGCGCACTATTGCGCGACACTGTCGTCAACGTGTTAACTAAGATCCACAACGTGGAGCAAATCATAACGCTCTTCTTCACTGTAGTTAAAGCAGGAACTCACCATGATGGCGTTCTCGTGGTAACTTTGAGCAACCCATATTTCGTATTGTGTGCACTACAACTGTTTGTTTCGTTATATACGCTTTTACGTTTATTAAAACATTATGTTATATTGTGCTTAAATCAGCAGTAAACATTAATAAAACCGTAATTAACTCAGTAAGGGACAATGGCAGACCCGTGCCAGCTTCGTGCCAGCTCCGTTCGCTTTTGTAGTCACACTCAGATGGGTATGCGCGCGGCGCCAGCTCCGTGCCAGATTCTGCCTTCTTACCAACTCTATGTCAGGAGTTTGTGGAGTTGGCTTTGAGTTCAAGAAGAGATTCTCAGAACCTGCACAAGTTAAGACTAATGAGTTGCTTCTTTCGAGGCCGGCTTGTGCTTACGCTGAATTCTTGCTGTGAGATTTTAGTAGAGGATCTCAAAACACAACAAAAACAATTCAGCAAATCTACATAAAAGGCACTTCGAAATCTATAAAATAACGAGACCACATGATAAGTATAACCCCAGGGTGAACAACAGCAATAACAAAGAAATTTTAAAAAAATTACAAATTCATTTACAAATAAGTTATAAATTAGGTCCAGATCTGCAACCTCGCCAAGTTGGCATTCCCTCTCGGAGGGCAGAAATCTCGGGGGTGTCGCCTGCTTTTAGGGCCGGAGAGCAAGGTTCTCCTGTGTCCAGTGTTGACCGCCATTGATGAAGGACTGGAAGAAGTGGTGTTGCAATTATAGCAGATGTAGATGTCAAGAGCCCATGACTTCTTTGTGTGCATGGCTTGTTGTTCCTCAAAAAGACTGATTATATGAAGGGGGATAGAGCGAACCACTTACCTTGAGTACTGTGGCTGCAAATCATTGATAGTTTTGGCAGATGTGCGGCGCCTCTTTTTGCGATTGGTGCTAAAAGAGGAGTGTGAGTCAAACTGAAATAGAAAGTCAATACGCAAAGTGCAGATCGCACACATCCTGAGGCTGCTTGATTATTTGCATTGAATGCGCTTCAGTTCGCCTTCGTCGATCAAAGGTGGGGGGGGGGGGGGGGGCAAGCAACTTCTGTGAATCCCAATTTTACTCCGAAACGCTGGCCCTTCTCCTCTTTCGCCTACCGTCCTGCTCCATATCATCCAAGTTTGCCCGCCCACCAGTCCTCCCTCCTTTTGCTGTTCCTTCCAGTGTCGATTCCGAGAAATCGGTAGTCCTCGTCCCCTCCCCCCCCCCCGAATTAAGCGCTTTCCTGAAAAAATGATTGTGGGGTTATAAGCGGTAACAATACATAATTATGGAACGAAGTGTATTCATTACATATTGTGGTTCCATCTCCTCCCGCCCAGTCTCATCAATATTATGCAAGTTTGCCCGCCAACCAGGCCTCCTCCTTGCAACCCCTCCCGATATTGAATCCGAATCGCTATCGTCTCCCTGTAACATTACTATCGGTGAAATAAACATTATAATCTAGATAATCCACTTTGTCCACGAACGTATCCATTTTTCCAACTTCAGCCATTACTCTCCTTTCCCAACAACTGGGCCATCGCCATGTGAGCTTTAGAAATTGATGAGTGATGCGTGTGCTGCATGCTTCAGCGGGACATCAAGACCTCCCTCCGTTCGCTGCTGGTATCCAGGGATTCATTCATCTCGGTTTATATCATTGAGCTATTCATTACCTGCGCTCCTTAAATAGGACATCCCTGATGTGTGATTTGCGATTCCCCAACCTTTTATTTGCTCGACCATCATGAATTTCTTACATTGTACCAATACAACGTCCGCACTTCCTTCCACGCCTTCCTTTTCTTCTTGTTGGCTTCCGGAATTTTTGAAATTCAATCGAGAAGAATACCCTTTTTGAAGTTTCAACAACAATGACATCCGTGTACGAACGAACGGCCGCTTTTTTTCATCATTTATATTGGAAGTGGTATGCATTTGTTCGGTTGAAGTCGCAGAGAAGATGCTGATGCGATAGAAATAGTATAATTGTCAAGCTTCTCGACGAGTAATCCGAGCTAATTTGGGTTCCAAAGCTTGTTGTTGTACAGAGAAGTGCAGAACAAAGATATCGATATTCAGCTACACGTGATGTCACACAGACTGAAACACGCGCTAGCTTGGGACTGTGTTAATGATGTTGAATTACCTATAAGTCTTCCAAAACGTTTCTTGTCTTATACGGGAGCGGAGCAGGCACGATTACCAAAAATTTGGGTCTAAAAATGCTAATATTGGCAGCAGCGCTTTATTGACAGCCAGAAACATTCAAAAGCGGAGATTAATGGGAACCCACTGTAATCTCAATGTGCAATGATGTAAATGACAAACATCTATGTAACGCGATAATAACAAGTGATTCGCAGGCCGGTGTGAAATAACAGGTGGCACTGGCGGGAAAACAATTGATCTCAATTGATTTTTGGCATCAAAACGCCTGACCAACTTGTCGACACTTTAGTGAGTATACAAACTTTTCATTTACGGATACAGGCCCAAACAATGTAATGACATCACAGGATATAAATGCTCGAAGTGCAGTACTCACCTGTGGAAGCAAGTTCTTTACAAAAGCTTTCTTTCCGTTTCGCACTCGACCACCTAAGCGAAGCTTACCAAACAGTAGCTTAGAAAAGATTTCAAGATCATCATGCAAGTGATATGAATACGTAGTAACCATCTATGCCTTCAGGTGAAAGGCTTTAGAATCTTTTATGAATCGAAGAAACTGCTTAGAGCAAGTAATGCCAGTGTAGCTGCTGGACATTAAATTGGTTGCTAGTTTCCCAAGTCCCTTTCTAAGCCACAAAAACACCTTCTACTTTTCTAAAATGGAACGATATGCTAATGGCAAAGGTCATTCCACACTGTAATTTCCTTATACTGCTGAACTAAGCAGTTATCATCTTTTTGCAGCTGCTCAATTTGCTCAGCTATATTTCTCAGGCGATCAGCTCTTGTTTTGATAAATCTATTAAAATAGGGATTTGAGGCTTGCGTTCACATGGACATAGTCATACACCTAACTCCACTCCCGTGGTGCAAGAGCAACCAAGCCATTAGTAGATGTGTTCGGTCAGTGGACAGGACACCACCACTCGGGCATCATCATCCCAAGATTCCACAAGCCATGATAATCAACGAAAAGATGGACCAATAAAGCTTATCAGTGCAAAAATGCACGCTTAGCATACATCAAACCAAATTGAACACGAGCCCATGCCTCCGCAATAGCAGTCACCTAACTGCTATTGCGGAGGCAGGACAAGGTTCGACAACATGCAAACAGCACAAGGTACAGTCTGCCCTAATCCTAACCAGGCCAAAATCGGCATGGCGGGAGTCCGCGCCGCGAGGGTCGCGCCACATCTCGGCTAGCTAGTCTCTGTTCTCTCCTCAATCTGTTCACTCTCTGCGACAGCGCGCATATGCAGCGCAATCCTCTAGCGCTGCGAGCGCGCAAATTCAGCGGACGGTTCGGCCTGATCCCGATTGGGGCAGACTGTAGCCTTGCAATGTCACAACCGGAAACGGAACAGAGGTTGATAATTGATGCCGACGTGGACATTGGAGGAACAATGAACATTTATCTACAGTTGTATATTAGATATCAAACTTTACGTTGAATCCTATGGGACACCACTCAACGAACAGATTACGGGAAATAAGAAATAAACTGTTTCACATCCTTCTAAACGACGTCCGATACAGCAAGCAAACGGCCATGTACTTCCTATAGCAAGGATCGCACTTGACATCTGGTTTGAAGGCTTAAATCACATGTAGATATCATCATTCACAGACAAGACCTCGTGTTAGGTCTGGAACATTGGGTTTTAAGGGACGGCCAATACAGTACAGTTACACAAGTTGTTTAAGCAGCCGCGCAGCACATGTTAATAAGGATGAAAAAGTTTGGCTATTGTTACAGTTATCAAACAAATCTACTTTTTGCTCGTAAAATTGAGGAACGAAAACAAATGTGAAGGCAAAGTTGAAACAGTTAAAACAGTTGCAACAAACGACAATGAAACACAATCTCTGAAGAAGACGTTTTCGACAAAATCGTGGGCACTTGCAGGTAACAGAATAAAGAATTTTTCCTTTTCGAAATTCAAGCAGCAACAGTAGTTTTTACTTCTATTACAGCGCAGGTGCCTTCTTCGTCACTTGTATCTGCTGAAAAAGTAACATTTCTGACTCTGAAACGTTTCAGATGAGAATGAAAGAAAAGACAACGACATGAATTAAGGAAAAGGAAAATGATTGTTTTTCAAATTTTGGACTGAATTAGTCGATGCTGCCTACACATACGACCCTTGCAAACTGTGACGAGGCGTGGAATAGTGGAGCTTTAGTCTTGTGCTATCTCTGCGTCTTCGCGTTGGAGCACACTATTTCACATCTTTGTTACAACCTGTACAGCTCCTGCCTAACCTTTTTTTCTGACCCAAGCTCCGGCACAAGCTTCTGTCCCGACATACCTCTAGCTGCACCCGGCGACTATGATAAGAAATAGCCGCCGAATCAACCCTCCTTGTACTCAGACAGTCGAAGGGATACCTCCGGAGCGAAAATGGAAGGGTCTCGGGCACTGCCCAGCGGGGGGTTGCCACTTGCGCTCCGGGGCCCTCCCATTTCACCCATTTCGGTGCTCCGGGACTCCTCCAAATCTGGCGCACCCCCGGAGCAGAGATTTGCGAGCCCCGGGGAGGGGTCCCATTCGCCTTCTTGTGACGTCACCGTGACTTGTAGGCTGGCTTTTAACAATGGTTTACGTAGAATAATTAGCTGAAAGATTTTCAATATGCGAGCGATAATAAGTGGATAATGGCTTTGTTTTGTTCCTGGTAGATGGAGTAGATCTGTCTGCGACCGCTATTTTTGAGCACGTTTGTATAAGTAAACTTTTTTTCAAAAAATTTTCTGCTTTTAATTTGGAAACAATTTCAGTTTGATCGTACTTCTGCGAAGTTTGTATGTCATTTTAAAATATGGTACATACAGAACCGCTAATACTGCAGCCAATCTAAGGGTTGTTTCATACTGCAGTCGCTGCAGCGACTGCAGTATGAAACAACCCTAAGGGTTTTTCGATTGCGAATAAGCCACCTGGAACAACTTTTTGAATTTTCAGTTACTTAGGCACGTAATAATCTCCCCTCGTGGTGGTCGCGACGTCCGAAACATCCACGTGCCCAGTACGGTTGTTTCAGCCGCAATTTTTCTGGCGGCTATCCTTTATCACGGCTGCTGGACGCCCTGAGCGTCGTCACTTAAGGGACAGACAAAGAAAAATAGTGCGCCCAGCGTGGAGACGCTGGAAGGCGCGACCGACTAAGGGTCGAGTACGCCGAGTTCGTCCTGTGCACAAGGAGTAAACTCACAGCACTAGGCTTAAGATCCGCCAAGTGCGATCAATATTAACGGGGTAAGCGAAAAATCGTGTAGGGGCTTCATTTATTAGTTTTAATGATTATCATGCACTTTACAACCTTTTCTAGCCAACCTTGCTGTTTTTTCAGCAGTTTCAGCTTAAATGTTCGTTTCGCATTACTAGAAACTCCTAATTTAGAATCACTTACTACATTTTGCAAGCCTAATACATTAAAGTACAACCGGCAAGCATAGTCTCGGTGACTGAATAAAAAAATTTGCGTGTCATTTGGCTCTGATTTGTTGATTTTCGAGAAACTAAGTCAAAAATATTGCTTTCAAGCACGATTTTGATAAATGAAGCAGTTTGATAACATAGTTCATACTTTTTGATAGGAGAACAAAATGAAACGTAATCAAAAAGATGCCGCATTATATGCCATTTTTGTTCGTGGAAAAGGTTATGAATTTTTACAGCATCACAAGGTGCATTGAAAGGAGTTTCCATACATAAGAAAGACCATTTTGATCCTACTGTTATGCATACAACTAATTCGGAAATATCTGATCAAGTAAGTACGTATAGCTCATGCTTCAGCAGGTGACTGTCAGGATTTTGTTAGGGAAACACGAGAAGAAACAACATAACATCTGAGGAGATTTTTGTTGTTTGCAAGACTGAAACTTTTTTTCCACATCAAATGCGCGTTTTCTTTTGTCGATTTCTCTCAAATTTTCTTGATTGTGGCAAAAAAAAATAAGCAAGCGCAATTTTCTTCTGTAGTTTGAGATATCAGTCATTCAAGAAAGAAGTCCCTAACGGCGCGCTTGGAAAAACTAGCAATATCCAGCAACTTTTTTGCAAAATAAAGTTGCACAAGTTTGAAAATGTGCGCTACGTCTTAACCTAAAATGTCAATAACTGTCCATTTCCCTAAACTAATTTTTTATGCACAAATTGTTTTATTGATACAGTATCTAATTTTGAAAAATATATATACAAATAGTAACATATGAGGTTTTCCCGAAAAGTTTTGTCCGTATTTCAAACCACTATGAAACCACGCACGATAAAGACCCGAGCGATTTTCAGCATGCATTCGATGCAGCCTTTCCTTCCCTTTTTTATGGTTGCATTTTCGAACCACAATCCTGTATGTTTTTTTTTTGATAACCGCCACAATTTTCACCGGTCCTTATCTGCTCAGTAGGCTAATTTTTAAAAATTTCGTTACAAAGTTCAAAAGGGCTAAGTATTGCTTAAACAGAGTGATTCTCGGACTACAGAGTAGTACTTCCCTCCTAATTTGTGTTTTTAGCTTCAAAATTACTTTCTCGGAGGTCTCAATTTTTGGCGAAGTCATGAAACACGCAACTGCAGCAAATACACGAGAGCTTTTAAAGTTTCTGCGAATTGGAACATGATTGTTGTTGAACATTATTTATGTAACATAACCAAGTTTTAATTGCTTTCAAAAAGCAAAAGCTTTTTTTCTGGAATTTTTGGTCTTTCACGTGGTGAACGTGATCAAAAAGCCGCGCTTATATAAAATAAATAATTGAACGAATTTGGTAAACGTGGCCCATATAAACTAAGACAGGTACAATGCAGCTGAAGGTTTGCTCTACAGAACAGTTACCAGCGCTCCTTGAAAACATCAGGATACAGATTTCAAAATTTCAGGAAATATTTGGCGTTACGCTGAGCTGCAAAAAGCATGGCGATAACATTGCAAATACAGGAAAGATTAGAGAGCAAATATAGATCTGAGAACAAATGGTGTTGGTACTGTATTAATGGTACTAAGTTCTGTGAGTTTTGATGAGCAATGAGAAAAACCGACGAAGTTTTCGGAACAGCCTAATAATATTCAAAAAAGTATTGCGAACAATCCCAAACATCGAAATAAATCTTGCCAAACATAGTCATATTTTTATTAAAATAGGCTAATCTGTGACAACCGAGAATCCGAGAACCGAGAACTGAAATCAAGAAAAATTTCTAAATTATTGAATCAATCCCTATGATTCTTTTCTCGAAATTTTGCATTTTGCATATTAATCTTCGTAAATAGCATTCGTAAATTTTGAGCACCGAAACTGAGACTTGAGAACCGAGAATGCGAGACCCTCGTAACTTAGAATTTCTTATTGGGACCTGAGAATCCGAGATTTTCCGAGAACCGAGATTTTCGAAAAGTTTTGATTTCTTCAATTTTTCGTACCTGATAGTTAAACGAAGGTAATTCTTCATGAGATCAGGCTTGTTTGCATCAGGTAGCTCAAAACAAAATTCTGCAGTAAATGTACACCCTGCATGAATATTTCCGTCTTTGCTAGGCGCTCTCATGATTCAAGTCGCTACTACATCTAGCGCAGAATGCTGACCTCCAAGACTCAAGTCATTCCTAGGAGCCGCGTCTTATTTTCGAAAATTTGTCTCCTATTTTGGCAAATAGCGAACCTCTTGGATACTCTGCGCATGCACCCCACAAGTCATCGGAGGCTAGTAGGGAACATGCAACAGGGGCAGCCGTTCATTAACAAAACACGAGAAAGATATGCGGTTACAGAGCTAGATGCCCTGGCTAGGGTTTTCACCTAAAACATTTCTATCCCTGTGTCGCCATTGGTTCAATAACCCTGTAACTGACCATGTTTCGCTGAAATTGTTGATGCATAGGTCAGATCTCGTGGGTCGCCTCGTCAAATGTCAAAACACCTTACAGGCGTACAAAATCAAGATTGAGTATCATGCTGGACAGCATAACACTCTATGCGATATCCTAACCTATTGCGGAAATGGACTCCGTATAGGTGCATACACTAACATCTTTGAATCCCATCCAGCAGTCTCAGAATAATTCTCGTTTTTCCTTAAGATCTACAAAGGAGAACTGGAGTTCCCACCCCCAGAATTATACTACACTCTTTGGGCAGGTACTCTTTCTATAATAACTGCTACTTTCACAGTGCATCTCCTCAGATAATTGCCGGGGGCAGGCGGTCCGCAAACTCGCGCTCTTCTGCAAGCGGTCAGCAGAATTTTGGGGCGTGGCCAAACCTTCAGCGAGCGGTACTTCCTTTACTGTCTCATGTTCTGCCAGCGGGCAGCAACACAGAATTTTCTGAAGGCGCTCGTCAAAAAGTCTCTTTCAGCGAGCGCTGCTCAAATTTTCAGCTGGCGCTCGGACGGTTTTTGAGCAGTTTCGGGCGTACGCCGAGCAAAGGTGAGACTCTGCATGACAGAGGTGTATGGATGGTTCAATTACTCAAGTTTGAGGTACTTTCTCTAAGGGGAAAGTACCTGGGAGCTGCGCGGTCTTCCACAAAGTACCGTGCGGCCCCCGAAAATTTTGCATATTCTCGCGGAAAGTCCGCGAGAATGCGGTCACTGCACCGCAGCTAATCTATAAGAAAACCGCGATTGTTCTCCAAGCACTCGTCTAGAATTTCGCTAAAATTCTTCCAAATATCTGCAAACGGACCGCAGGAAATCAGCGAACTATTTCTCCGGTGCCCGCCCGCCCATAAATCGCATGGCCGCCTGCCCCTGGTGATTATCTGAGTCGATTGATTATTTCTGATAACGTCTGTCAAGACAAAATTATGGGATACTAGCTGGCTTACCCGGCTCCGCCGTATCCGGACCAAACTTGGCACACATACACTTCGGGCCCCGGCGCGTGTCACAGTCCACTTTTCGTTATCGATCGATGTCGATTTTACCGATTTTTATCGATTTTTTCGCAGAGTTCACCTACAGGGCTAGGAGTTGGCACAGGGGGGAAGTGAGCATGGGGATTCCGAATACAATATTAGTTTTCAGAATTATCGGTTACTTTTATTGATTTTATCGATTTTTTGGCAGAGTTCACCTACAGGGCTAGGAGTTGGCACAGGGGGGAAGTGAGCATGGGGATTCCGAATACAATATTAGTTTTCAGGATCGTCCATTACTTTTATCGATTTTATCGATTTTTTTGCAAAGTTTGACCTGCGGGGCTGGGAGTTTGCACAGAGGGTAATCGAGCATGCAGATTACGAATACAATATTAGTTTTCAAGATCGTCCATTACTTTTATCGATTTTATCGATTTTTTGAAAATTTGAGCTAGGGGGCTGGAATTTGGCACAGGGGTGTTCGAGCATGCTGATCACCCCCCTTGGGGATGATCAGCATGCTCGATTACCCCCCTGTGCCAACTCCCAGCCCCCTAGCTCAAACTTTGCAAAAAAATCGATAAAATCGATAAAAGTAATCGATAATCCTGAAAACCAATATTGTATTCGGAATCCCCATGCTCGATTACCCCCCTGTGCGAACTCCCAGCCCCGTAGCTCAAACTTTGCAAAAAAATCGATAAAATCGATAAAAGTAATCGATAATCCTGAAAACCAATATTGTATTCAGAATCCCCATGCTCGATTACCCCCCTGTGCCAACTCCCAGCCCCGTAGCTCAAACTTTGCAAAAAAATCGATAAAATCGATAAGAGTAATCGATAATCCTGAAAACCAATATTGTATTCGGAATCCCCATGCTCACTTACCCCCTTGTGCCAACTCCCACCCCCGTAGGTGAACTCTGCAAAAAAATCGATAAAAATCGATAAAATCGATATCGATCGATGACGAAAAGTAGCCTATGACACCCGCCGGGGCCCGAAGTGTATGTGTGCCAAGTTTGGTCCGGATCGGTTCAGAAATGGAATTTTCTATTCGGAACATACGTACAGACATACAGACAGACAGACATACATACAAACAGACATTCAGCTTTATATATAAGATTTCACACAATACATTTTTGAGATCGCATTTAGGCGTGCAAAAAACCACAAAAGCCATATCTGCTAAATCGTTGGGAAACATTCGAGAACTCACGTCACGATTTCATTAAACTGCTCAACGTGTCAGAAAATCAAAATTTCTCGAAATATCATTGGGAAAGAATTAGGTTCATTTTCAGTTCCCAAACGATCTTTTGAACATTTGCACCTTGTATTGTTACGTCAATCGATTTATCTCCATTACCGTCTGGCGGTTAGCAAATTCGTAATCTGCACCACTCAGATAATCGCCGGGGGCAGGCGGCCATGCGATTTATGGGCGGGCGGGCACCGGAAAAATAGTTCGCTGATTTCTTGCGGTCCGCTTGCAGATATTTGGAAGTTTTAGCGAAATTTTAGACGAAACTTTAAGAACGATCGCGGTTTCCTTACAGATTAGCTGCGGCGCAATGGCCGCAATCTCGCGGACTTTCCGCGTGAATATGCAAAATTTTTGGGGGCCGCACGGTCCTTTGTGGAGGACCGCGCAGCCCCCAGGTACTTTCCGCTAAGAGAAAGTACCTCAGACTTGAGTAATTAAACCAACGGTGACACCTCTGCCACACAGAGTCTTACCTGTGCTCGACGTATGCCCGAAACTGCATAAAAAGAGTTCGAGCGCCTGCTGAAAGTTCGGCCAGCGTTTGCAGAAAGAGATTATTTGACGAGCGCCTGCAGAAAATTCTGTGTTGCTGCCCGCTGGCAGAACATTAGACAGTAAAGGAAGTGCCGCTCGCTGAAGGTTTAGCCACGCCCCAAAATCCTGCTGACCGCTTGCAGAAAAGCGCGAGTTTGCGGACCGCCTGCCCCGACGATTATCTGAGCAATCCCTAACCTACAACAGGTCTTGTTGTCAAAGCTCTGATAAAGATGTCATAGCTAAACACGGTACCCCCTACTGAAATCGTGCCCTATCGTGGTTCTAATTACACCAGTGAAATCTTTGCGAAAATAAACCGAATCTCGGCATTTTCAACATGTTCATTACTAGTTACAATCACAAAACGGAAGGGCAGTTTGGAAGGATGGTTAAAGTAATTACAGACTTCCTAAGGGCTTACTGTACAGAAGCCAAAGAGCTTTGGTCTGATTTTGTAGCCGATCGTTTTCGTCCACAAACTATTACCAACGATACCAGGATAACCCATAGGTTGCGTATTGTCGTCACCCGATTCCATGGTGCGTCATAGTCCATTAGCTACCGTCGAGAATCTCCTCCGCAACTGGTGGTTTCACTGACCAACTGACTACTGCACTACAAGATATCTACCTACAAATCAGGTTACGATTTTTCACCATAAAGTGTTTCTAAGGATTTTTCCATGGGCGAGTTAGTGGTATTCAGTATTACTGAGAGACGATACAATTCGTCCAAGAATTTACAAATTAAAGGAAAGCTCCTCTTATCACTAAGCAAGTTAGTAGTAACAATGTCACTACTTTTAATTTGAATGGACTCACTAACACTCATTGTGTTCATATGAATAGACTCAAGATCTACTCTCATTGTTCGACATTGGCAAAGTTTCCCCCAAAAAACTGATCCTCACATCTGTCACACTGAAAATTTTAGAAAATGTTGAACCGCAACCTGTACGACACTCTGATCGTCTACAGTTGAAACAACCTCACAGAGCATCAGAATTACACCTCCGATCTTGATAGAGAAAATGAGTAAATATTTGCAAATTCCTACTATATACTTTTTTTGCTACTGAGTAGTTATTCATTTACTAAAGGTTAATTTGTTTTTTTTTCGTTCTGCCGTAACGTCGCGTTCCAGTGTAACTGCATCTCTTTAAACAAACAATTCAAAGAAACCACTTGTACTGGGCAGCTCAAAATCAAACTTTTTACATAACAAACAAATATTTTCCATATGTCAATATAAAAGTGCGCAGTGCCCATTTCAACATATAAACTCTCTTGCCCCTGTTATAACATGCAGTTTATCACGAAGATGTTAGTGTGAAAATCCTAATTCCGCAATATTATACTACACTACGTAAGCTTTATGGTTGTTCACTCACTGCTGTGCAAACTTTCTGCATAAACCGTAAGTATCGTTTTCCTACTTTTATACAGATTTTTGTTGAGTCAGTTTTAACATCTACTACCTTGTATGTTAGTAAGTTTTTGATTAAAATTCACTACACTCTGTGTTCCTCAAGTGTTAGATCTCTTGCCTCCTCAATCAACTCATCTTCTACTGTATCCCCTAAACCAATGCAGGTCCTATCTCCATTTCTTACCCTCCACTCCAATCCCTTATCATCATCACTACAAAAACTCTACTCACGTCCTTACTTTTCTCCGCAGTTTTTACCCCATTCCGCTAACTCCGGCTTAGGACGATCTTACCCAATGCCAAGGGATATTCTAGGTGAAAGTTGTGGCTGCTCGCAGTCTACTCGATCCATGTCTTTAAATTCATTTTTTATTTTCAATACTGCTCACTACTTCAAATTTTGTCTCGCCCTATATCACATGCATTTTCTAACGCACGTTATCCGGGAGAACATCATCTACTTCAATGCCAATCACACAATTCGACGCATTAGTCATATCCAAGCTCGAGGACGAGCTTTTCTGAAGGAATGGGGATGTCGGGATGCAGTTAGCTACAACAGCTGCCCAGGGAGGAAGTTGGCCGAAGACAGTCAACCTCTGGCGGTGACTTCCGGCTGCCGTCACTACTCGGTTATCTTCTCTTTTCCCTTCTCCTTATTGTATATAACTACTTATATAACTATTTACAATAAATATTATAGTAACGCCTATGTAAACCTGCTACACATCAGGTGAGGGAATCGCGAACCTTATACCTGACACGTTTTGCAACAGAAAAACGAAAGAGAACTCACACTGGGAAAACTAGAGTCGCTGACTTTGAATATGGGATGTTTTCATAAACGATGTCGAAACATGATAACAACAATTTCTCTCATAGTTTCTCATAAGTGTGATTACACATTACAAAAAAGAAGTACTCGATTAATCTTTGCGAATCCAAGCAAAGTTTCACTCATATCTCCATAACTCCCATTATTTATGTTGCGTATGAGCAAACTGCATTGAAAGCATCAAACATAGCCTTTATCAATCACATAACTTCCCGGATTTTTTGAAGATGTTTCATTCAAAAAACTTCTCCAAAGCCTTTCCAGTTGCTTCGTACGTTGAGCACTATTCTGGCAAATGATAAATTTCTTTTTCATGCGGTGCTGTGGCTTCATTATGCATGGTATAGAATAATGAAGCCACAGCAGCGGTAGCTCTACCGGAATGATTGATCATAATTCGCGGAAGGAAAAAAAACTAAGCTTACCATGAAGAAAGGAAGCTAGACCGAATTAAATGAAAACTGGAAACGGAACGGATTGCTTACATTATATGGGTTTCACTCATCATGAATAAGACGTTATATTATGGGTTTGATTCAGAGTACCAAATATTTATACCTTGACCGTACTTTATGATCAAGCTGTTCGAATATAGTCGACATGTATATCACATGTGCACCCATAATTTTGAATCATTCTTTACGCTACTCTTGGTATGCGCAAAAGGAATATTGCAAAATTTTCGTAAATTTTTATCGGAATCTACACGGTAGACTATATTTTGAAGTTAGATGACCTAAGCTCTTACTTTCGGATGTTCCAGAGCTTCATCAAATGCAATCTCTACTTCATTTCTCTTCAATGAATGTCGGGATTTAGAGCGATAAATAACGGTACATCACAACGGTTTCCAAAGACTTACAGAAGAAACCTAGCTAGTAGGACCACGGCATTTAGAATAAAGGTGTTGCTTCTCCAAGTTGTTTTCTTTTTATTCTGTCTTCCCTTTATAAGGGAAGACAGAATAAAAAGATAATAATCCGTCTTTCCGAGAGCTCTGAATATCGAGCTTCTGTTAGAATTCAATCTGCTCAAAGCTGCTTTGATTACACATGAATTGAGTTTCAATGTACTTTTCAGCACGCTACTAATCATTTGTTATGATCACGGCATACAGAGACAAATTTAGCATAGCTGTGTAGAGATCTGCACTGCAAGTCAATTTTAGCATTAGTTAAAAGGCAAAACAGGGATAAAAAGCGCACACAGTATGTTAAGAGTTGCACGATAAGAATAGAATGCTGAAGCAGTGCCCATATAAATTAACGTTGACTACAAAAATCTGCATTTATTACAGACGTTTTCCATCATCGTTTCCATCAAACCTTTTTTGCTGATGCGCCAAGGCTGTGTGCTCTCCTCTTGAACCTTTGGTTTGCTAAAGTCAACTGTCTGCTTGTACTAAAGAAACTATAAATAATTCCAAACTTTCTCAAAGTTCATTATTCTTGAGGTGAATTAGCATACTATGTGCCGCATGAGCTATTGTGTGAAACGCGATTACTTAAAAAGTTGACGACCGAGCCAATTTAGGATCAACTTCAATAACGTTTCTCGCGCATTTGGTCCTTAATGGTTTCTTGCATACTCGCGCATGCACGAAATAATTATGTGGGGGTCCTTAATACTCATTTATAAAAAACACGGATTTTTTCAGTTATACATGTATAATACGGAGTCTTAGAAGAAATGGACTTATCAAGATTTTTTCATCGCTTTTCCACCCTAATAAAACCACCAGTGGCTATGTCTGGGTTATCTTTCTTCGAGAATAGCGCTATAGTAATGAGTGTTTTTTGCCTGATTCATCCTAGTTTGCTCTTAGAAAAATTATGTAGAACTTTCCCCTTCACGGGAAAACATAATGAGAACATCTATCAAATCAAAAAGAACTCAATACTCAAACTTGCAGTTCGAACTCTTACAGAACTACCGCGATGCCCTTATATATGACAATCAAACCACTAGTAGTATTACTGCTTAGAAGTCACCTTAGAACTTTTCGTCGATAACCAAAAGTCTGCCTGCATATCTGCCTATGCACGAAAATGCTAAACAGGAGTCAGGACGTGCATACGCGCATATGCACACGGTCGTCAACACACCAACGAGAATACATAGCAAACGTTCATGATTACTAGAGATTTTTACTCGCATAATGACTTGATTTTGCTGCTATCGCTTGCTAAATCTTTCAGGAAACTGACAAAAAAACTAAAACTATAATCTATCTAAATATAGCTATTCACCTATAATTACATTCTGCGCAAATGCGAGTGGTGAACATCAAACCTACTCGTGCGCATTTCAAAAGTTTTTGCGCTTTTCCGCAGAGTTTGAGGCAGACACGAAATTCGCGGAAACAAACTAGAAACTAGAATGCATTCTATGCAGTTTTGCTTTTTACCAACTGAGCTTCAAAAGAATCTTCAGTCGGAGACCGGATGATTTAAAATGCAAAATGTTTTAATTCAAAGCAAAGCCGAAAGATTAAAAGGACGCTCAAACTCAATTTCCATTTGCTTTGAGTGAGCAAATCTCTTATAAAGTTCTGACATCGACCCGTAGTAAACTCCCATTCGAACTCAGAAACTGAGATGATCTATTTAAAAGAAAATTTTGAACTTAAGACCGCCCACCTTCCCAACTTTAAAACGGCCAGTCAAACAATCAGGAGACCGTGGGGTCAAGTGCCACGATCAGTTTATTGTATTGCCACTAAGTTGAAAGTAGATCCTAGCGAGCTGAGAAAAATGGTACACTAAAGGAGGAGGAGAAAAGAAGAATCAGACGAAAAACCTCGTAAGTTCCTCCTGAGCAACTTATGGGACAATTTGATCGACGTATTGTTGCGGTACAAAAACGGCAAGACTGCACAATACCGGACTCAACGAGGATGGGATCAGTGAACAGCTGATTTTGGCGAGAAAAACAGAAAACAGGTTTTTTTTCTATACAGTTCGCCAAGTTCTTTTTTACAGCTGCTTGAATGAAAACTTCATTTTTTCATTCAACTTATATTACAATCTTTTCATTTTATTCGTTAAATAATCGTCTTTCTTTGAACAATTTGCTACGTGGAACCCTTGATTGCGTTCACATTGAACTCATCCAAAACAGGTTTTTTCGAAGGTTTACTGGGAAGACCTTGGACGAGTGCCTAACGTCCAGCACAAGTTGGCTTGTAGGGCCTGTCAGAAAACCTTTCTGACTACTCTTTTAGATCCCCTACACATTTTAAATTCCTTACATATGCTGTGAAGTACGGAATAAAAAAAGCACAACAAGTAATACCTTCATTTGTGCAGCAACTTCAAAATCGTTTCGAGACGGAAGTCGGAAAGTGCAACAAAGTTAGAACTGAAAACTTGAGGAACAGGATGCTCAAATTGCCTGAATCGTTGGAATTGGTGTGTGTGTTACGCCTAACAGAAACTTCTCGTGCAATCTGTGGGCAAAAAATAGAGGAGAGGCAATTCTTTGTACCGAAAAAAGTTCTAATGCTAGATTTTTGCACGAGGAAGAGTTACGCCAAAAAGTCCGAAATTAATTTTCCAATATTTTGTCCAAGCCAACTCAGTCACCGAAGAAGCTATTTCTGATCAAATGATTGATTTAGACAAACACTTCACTTCACATGAGACTCTAATTTGTTGCACGTTATAGGTCATAGATTGTTGTATACACTAATTGCCATACCCGACCGTCCTGTCAATACACTAGGGTAAAAATCACCACTCTCACTTTGGTACAACATTTCCCTGTGTTTGTTTTGCTTTTACATGCATATTCCCTGCTTTCACTATGTTTTCGCAGTCAGTATTTTCACTTTCTTTCTGCCAACACTTAGCTGAAAGTTTGCAGAAAACTAATCAATGAATGCAAAAACCCTTGTTCCATTCAAAACTAGCTGACATGGCCCTAATACAATAGATCAGGATTGAGCAAGGGATGTTGCACATAGCCACCGCATACGACTCCTCCCCCGTCTCTGTTTGTACTCAGTACACTACTCCATTTGTCCATACCATGAATCTTGCTCTTAATAACTATTGAAGTATGGAATTAGGAGGCAGCCATGGCTCATCTGTCCCATTTTTCACTTACATCTTGTGCTTTTAGCAATAATTCAAGTGAAAGAAGGCGAATTAACCAAGCTTACAAAAACTACGAGATTTTGGCCATCAAAGTGCATTTATTTTGTTCGCTAAAATCCAGTTTGTAAGTATGTTAATGGGATGTTGCACAGAAAAGCTGTGGCTGCCACAGCTTTTTAGGGGTAGCTGTGAAAGAGTAAATCATGTTCTTTATAATGATATCTTAGGTGGTTACCAATGTTCATCTGTTGCAAAGGTAGGAGCGGAGAAGAAACGCTCACAAATTTTGAATTTTCTGCGTAGGATCATAAAAATCGGAAACTTGCAACAAGAATCAGAGCAATTTGTGTTGTAGGTTTTGTTATCTGCTCTTTTTAATTGTGCAAAGTTTATGCTAATTGGACATCTCTATAAAAGTTACTCAGTCGGCACAAACTTTGTACAGTTAGAACGTGCAGGTGATAAAACCAAATGTCACTATAAAGAGCATAACTTGCTTTTTTGAATAAAAGTAAAATCAGTTGAATCGGTCGAAAAAATCAGAATTTATGAATTTATGAGGATAGCGAGAACGAACTTTCGGGACGACCTAATCCTGCGAGAATATTGAGTTACGGTAGCATGATAAGTCTGCATCACTATGTAAATCGCGAGGAAATGCGGCAAGAATAAATACATTTGAGGTGTAAACCTCCTAAATTACAATAATGATTCGAGTCTGAGTAGTCTTCTTTAGTCTGAAATATTAAAAGAGCGAAAGATGAAACAAACGCGATTTTGGCATGCTCTAGATTTCATATTTCAGAGGTTCAAAGTGAGGTTCCTAATCTGCGCAAGAAATTGTTAGTTCTTTGTTTAAGTGCAAAAAAAGTAATTACTGTTAACATTTGAAACGTTAACATGTTACATGAGCTGTAAGAATGTGCAAGTGATTTGTTTATACTTGTCAACGACTAAGATAATTTCTTAAATTTATCAAGAATTCAATTTAGGCTTATGAGAAATCTTTTTTTTGGTCGTTTTGAGATTTCGGGGTCATGGGCCCGCGAATGTTTGTCGAGCATACCAGAAATTTTTTGTGTATCTACGCGACGCATCTTCACCAAAAAGATTTTTGTCGTAACTTTTTCCTATCACGATGTTCTCGCATGGGTTGATTTTATGAAAAAACAAATTGTTCACTCTCTAGAGATCTGCCGTCTACCAGCTCTGAATGCAGAGATAAAATTGGGAAAAGGAAATCACTTCAAAGTCCAAGCTCGATTATCGATGAATCTTGGCATGAGTTAGTTATTCGTATACGTATTCTATAGCCGATAACCAAGATCGTTAACACGCTTTATTCAAACAGGCTAACGTTTCAGGAAGGTGAAGGCACCGAAACGTTAGCCTGTTTGAATAAAGCGTGTTAACGATCTTGGTTATCGGAAATCACTTCAGTTCCGGAATTTTTAGGCAAGGGAGTTTCTAGGCGTTAAAAAGTCCGGATTGTGCCACAAAATTCAAACCTCCGTATCTTAGATTACTGACCCCCCCCCCTTTCTAGCTGAGCAAAGTTTGTGCTAATTGATCCCTTTAGAAGAGTTATAATTTTGAAAAAAAATTGTCAAAAAATCAATTTTTCAGAAACTGATTTTTTAACATTTTTTTCTCGAAAATAATAACTTCTGCAATAAGAGTTCGATCAGCGCGGGTTTTGCTCAATTTGAGTAGTGGGATAAAAAGTGGGTTATGTTCTGCAGAATTGGAAAGGAATGGTGGACGGCAAGTAAGCGAAATCGAGTCTCTCAGGTAGTATGTTTTAAGATACAAACGCTTACTGCTAAATCTATGCTATAGGGGCCTGCAGGATCGCGAGAGTCGGACGTGCGTACGGCCATTGCGCCGCGCACGTCGTATGTCACTGGGTCGTACTCGATTTAGGCTGGATAGGTGAGATTTTTTTGTTTTTCTTCTCATTTCTCGCCTTCTTTTCTTTTCAGGCGGCGAACATATGTTGGTGCAGAGGAGTTTAAGATCTAGATTAAGGTGAGGTGCAGGATTATGCTCAATACGGGCCAATATTGTGGACTTTTCACCCCTGCTTTGAAGAATGTTGAGTTTTCTGTTCTGGCTGTCCGATTATGTTCGATTTTTCGTCCTGCCTGCCCGGTTACGAAACTCCGTTTTATTTGCAACGTCTGTTCTACCTCATCTTGCATCATGCGCGTCATCACAATCATAATCAATGTCATCATCATCATCATCATCACAAGCAATATGCAAGATAAGGTAGAATAGACGGTAGAAATAGAACAGTTTGCTGTAACAGGGCAGCCAGGACAGAAAATCCAACATCTCAACCAGCCGGCATGGAAGGTCTGCAATATTGAGTCCGTATTGAGCATAATCCTGCACCTCACCTTAATTCAGATCTTAAACTCCTCCGCACCAACATGTGCTCACCGTCTGAAAAGAAAAGAAGGCGTGAAATGTAAAGAAAAACAAAAAAAACTTACCTATCTAGCCTTAATCGACTACGACCCAGCGATATCAGGCGTGCGCGGCGCAAAGGCCGTACGCGCGTCCGACTCTCGCGATCCTGCAGGCCCCTATATGTCCTTTTGAATTTTGTTTCTTCAAAACATATTGAGTTTAGGCACACCAACTCCGCTGCCGCCGAGCTTGAGATCACAGACAATGAAGAACCCTGCCTTATTTTATTAAATAGTTTCAAATAAACAAATCATTGCGTGTTTGACTTTTATTTGCAATCAAAATAAGTAGTCTTCATTCGCAGAATTGCAGTTCTGCAGGCAGACTCTCACTCCGTTGAAGTTTTGGTTACCTTCCTTTAACCAATTCACATAACAATCTTGCGGGCACTGTAATTAAAATACTTCAGGAACAAATCCAAAACAGTGTTTAGAGATGATCTCACAAAGCCACTAAATCCATTATCCTCATAACTAGATTTATTGAATCCATCCAATGCATATAGATCAAATCCACATTCCTTTCCAGCCAGCACTTGCAACCATTATCACGACCAGAAACAAACGCATTTTCGTCCGCTGAATTAAAATTATTTTGCATAAACTTTGAGAACTAAGCTATTAAATTTCTATTGGACTTCGGTTATGTAACTGAGTAGATTTTCTGTGCCAGTAATTAAATTGAGGTGTGAAAGACCAAGTGTTGCGGCTCGGTGTGCTCAGCACTCCTCGCCCTAGTGCTCGTCCGCCTGACAACACAACTCCTCAACTCCAGGATGTTGCACTTCTGCGCTGGTGTGCGCATCACCAGCGCGTCCGCTCGACGCCTACGCCCCTACCCGTACAAACAAACAATCACAAACGCGACTAGATTAAATCACATTTACTAAAACATAAGAACAAAACATAAGAAACAGTAAAGAACCTAAAACTACTAAAAAGACTACTACTACTACTACGAGAGAAAGAAATAAGCACGGGACGAGCCGCCCCGTCCCGTGCTGCCGATGCTCCGAGAAGATCGTCTCCAACATGTAGTTCCGGGTCCTCCATTGGGTCAACCGCAAGCCATTGGCCCATACGGGACGGCGTGACCCCTCTCCACTCCCGCAATCCTTTGCTTCTGCGCGATAAACCATGATACTAAGGCTGCGCGTCTCCAAACACAAGAAGATTGACAAGGGCTCAACCGCTCAAAACCGTTTATCATCTGCGGGAGCTACTGGAGGCGCTGCCAGCATGGTAATATCATCAAACGATCGATAGCGAACGAAACTCGAAGAGGCGTAGACCGCGGCCTGCGCGCCCTTATATACCCTGCGACTTGACAACGCGCCCAGTAAGGGAGAGGTCTTGGCGTGAAATTGATAGCGCGCCAAGTAACGCGATAGCCAGCGCTCGCGGCCTCCTGTTTCGAGGAGTGGCTTGCATCGCGCGAGCCGCGACACCAAGTTCCGCAACCGAATGCAAACCAAGTCGCCCGCAATCAAAAGTTAGCATGGAGCAGAGCTCGGCATGAGGTGGCTTTTTCAATTTTTAAAAAACGAAGTCCCTTGCAAGGGAAGAAGGTTGGTCGAAGTGGATTTTTGAGATGAGGTGTACTCTGTCTTGTAAAACTTGGAAAGTTGATAGCAAATCTAGCTTGCTATCTGCTGCGGGCTTTTGGCGAGGAATTATGAAGGTTTTTAAAGTAAAAATTTGAGTGCAAGATTAGCGTAAAATTAGTTGTAACCTTTTCCTAACGTTCAAATGAGGCAGCAGCGAGTTGGTACATTTGAATCAAGAATATTCGTTGTACGGAATGACCTGAGTACCAGTTGAGTCCTACAAAAAAAATATTACGATTGATTTTACACAGATCTTGCGTTTGACTTTTTACTCACAAAAACATTCACAACTTCTCGCTCAGAAGCCCGCAGCAGATAGCGAAGGCAGATTTGGAATCAGCGTCTCAAGCTCTACAAGGCGATATACATCTCATTCTAAAAGGGCACTTCCAACCTTCCCTTGTTAGACTTCGCCACAAAAATACGACATCACCTATGGCGCGATCACAGGTGCATTAAACACGAATAACAAAAAATAATGGAACACTTGAAAAAACTTGAACAGACAAAAAAGAACTAAAGAAGTTAATATTCTCCGGGCGGCATGCTGCGCCCGGCGCACCATTGCGCGCTTGGAGCAAGCTTGTCGCCGTCATACAGAGTATTTGGAGGGCTGTGACTAGGCGAGGAGTAAGGGTTTGGGGAGATTCAAAAATTCAGTTGGGGTATTTTGATTTATGCAAACTCATGTTAAACATGTGGAACATTATGTGAAGGAAATTTATGATTTTTTCTTATGACAGTCATCTCAGGTGACTCCGAGAGAACTTTGCCACTCCTTCAGTTCACATAACTTATACATAATTTTTCATACATAGTCCTAATTCGCTCTTGCCCATCTACACACCAACTTTGGTGTCATTTTTATTTTCTCCTCGCTGTAAACAAGTCATTTGTTTATTTCGGCGCAGGTTTTTGAATTCGCGCGCTTAAAGGCAGTGTCTCACCAAAATAGTGGGGTCTCCACATATTTTGTTAGAAGACCCTTTGTACAGACAAGTGCTCCAAGTCTGACTTGATCCGGGCCATTCTACGCCGAGAAGTATGAATGGTGGTCTGCAAAGCGCGATTTGGCCCTCGCGCCCGACGCTCCCGGATTCCCCCTTAGGCTGGGTTCATACTGAGCCGCACAAAGCGGCACAATTCCAGCACACCGCTCGAAATGTCCTCGAACTGTGCCGGAACTGTGCTGCATGGGCAGTTGGAGTATTTTGACCGTTTCTAACGGTTTTCTTTTAGGTATCTTTCATTTCGGGCCTTATTCCTCACCCCGCTTTTCCTTTTGATGAGTGGAACTCCGAGCGCAAAGCGGGGAATAAGGAATAAGGAAGTAGTTGAGGAATAAGCGCTGTTCTGCTGTGTGTCCGATTATGCGTGTTATTCCGCTCGTTCATCGTCTTTTCGTTTTATTCTTGCATAAAACTATTCCATTTGTTTCCAAGAGGCCGCTGGCTTGCAGGCTTGTATCTCAGCCGGCAGTTACTCCACGAGCTTGCAAGTAGGCTCATTCGAAAGAGCGTGACTTTCTGGACAAGACTTATGCAAACGAGTTGGGTATGAGGAACAGCAGAGATTTGGCGGATGGAGTGACAATGCGCAGCCTTAGAGGTGAATGGAGTGAAGGCTCTTATCAATGCTAGAACGGTTCTAGAGCTCCGAATTGGATCTATTACAAGAAAATTGACGGTTTTGAACTTCCAGGATGAAACTGGTGGCGAAAGAAACTTTGCTCAACTTTGACTGAAAATCCTTAGCTTACCACTGAAGCTGCGCTTTGTCACTTCATCCGCCAAATCTCTGCTGTTTCTCATAGCCAACTCTTTTGCATACCATCTGTCATACCATCCTGCCGGCTGAGCTACAAGCCTGCAAAGCGGTGCAAGTCAGCGATGAGGTGCAGGTGGGGTCACATGCACGCACTCTCAAGAGCCATTTTCAGCAAAGAAACTCACCAGCACACGTTCGATGCACAGAGGATGGCAAAGAGCATCCGCTTTATCCGAACAGTTTGTTGGAATGCCTTGAATAGACATGTGAAGAAATTTGGCTTGAAGAAGGAAATTAAGAATTATTTTTTGAAGAAAAAGCAAAACAAAATACAAGCTTGGGTTTTTTTGGAAGGAGCCATTACCCGATTATTGCCCTCGATGAGCTCTACGATATAGTATGCTTACCTGTCCGGATAACTTCTGTTTTTGCTCCAAGAAAAGACCTAACAGAAGATTTTCGCGTTCGAAGAATTATTGTTAGCGACATTGTGACGCGGCCATTTTCGGACTATTTTTAGAAAAAGATTTATGATACATATCTTCCAGAAAGCGCAATGTGTATGTTGTAGCTCTTGGTGAGTTCTATCACCGTATGCAATCCAATCTTTTTTCATCTTCATTTTCCATCCGAAAATGAGCGATGAAAAAAGAAGCCGGCTTGTCCGCAACTTCTCGGCGGTCACTGTATGTCTGCATTGAGCTTTGATTTTGGCGTACGTTAAAAGGCAAAGCGAGGATGAAAGGCGCACAGAATTTGTTGAGACCTGCACGATAAGAATAGAAAGTATGCTTTTAACGATGCTCGATATTTTCCAATGCAACCAATCTAACTGTGGTGTGCTAATGACCATGTAACAGAGCTTTTAGAGGGGTGACTTATTATGTGTCGCATGAGTTATTGTCTTGAATCGATACTTAATAATTGAAATTATATAACAAACGTTCATGATTAATAGAGACTTGTCTTGCTATTCTAACGTCTTGGTTGCAATTGCTATCATCGCTTGCTAGAATATCCTTTCCAGAGCTGACAAAGAAAATCAAAACTATTGAGCCGTTCCATAAGTTCTTCCATAAGTTTGTAACGTTTTGTAGTTTTGTCGCTGTTCTCTGATGAAGCGGTTGACTTACGGCAATATCTCTACTATTCAAAAGAGCCGATTCTGCTCTACAAAACCTGCGTTTTATTTTCAAAATCAATTTGATGACCTTTGTTTTGTAACTGCTCAAAACAATGTTTTTTTGTAAACCAAAAAATGGCGTTATCTCTGCATCTTTGGTCCCATATATAGAAACATCAGAGGGAATTTTCCATTTGAAATTGTTACGAGTGATAAGGAATGACTGCATACCGGACTATGATGCACATAAAAGCAGACTTTCGATCAAAGGAAACACTCTATAGAGAAGGATAGAGCGCACTTTTACCGTATGTGGATTATCCGCGGCATTATGTCAGTTGACGCGTCCCGTTAAGGCTGCATCCGTACTGATCCGGAAGTTTCGGCACAGGATAGCGCTCGACTTGTGCTGCATGCAGCTACTCGCATGCAGTTGAGCGATGAAAATAGCAACTTTTGATAGTTTTCAGTGATTTATCATAGATTTTGCCCGATTTCTCTTGTGTTTCGCAACTTCTTCTTTTATGAAGGGATTCCAAACTTTGTACCAGCTCGAGAATGAGCGTTCTTTCGTGCCCTATGTTGCGCAAAAGCCTGTATGGCCCTCTGCCTTTGCGCGTCCTTTCTTCTGCAAAAGTTTCGAAAACCGTTTTTGTTCTTCGAAAAGTCGCTGCATCCTCGTTCTGGCCCTGTCTTCAAACAAAACTAATACAATCATCACGAAAAGAACGAAGATTTTTCATTGTGTATTGATGAGCTTGGGTTTTTGTGCGTTTCAGTCCCATTTCTTTTCACAAATCATAGCGTATGCTCGTTAACTTTCAACTCCGCCATGGAAAGACCAAGTTTGGAGCAGTGGACAAGAATGAAAGCGGGCTCGGTAAGGCAGTTTCTAGGCCACACACAAAGGAAACAGCATTTATTCTCAATCATCATAAGAGGAACGAGATACAAGCATAAGACGATAAAAAACAAAACCTGCCATAAAGACAATTAGAAACAGACAAAAGTTGCGATTTTCCCATAGTTGGAAACGCATGCGGGCGACTGCAGCGCATGCGGCACAGTAACGACACAGTTCTGACCGCTCCGCCTGCAATTGTCCCGTATCTTTCTAACCACTACGAATGCCGCCTAAATTACTCGCGAGCAACCAATGGGATATTCTTCTACGTCTATCTGCGATATAGCTAATTGTATTTGCCTTATAAATCGATTGTTTGGTTCCTCTCGTCATAATTAGGTAGCTGTTGTTGCATATATATGTCTACCCGGTTTTGTACACTGCCGACAGCTAAGCGTAGTTCGGTGGTATTTGCAGCTAACGCTAGGGCCTTCTTAGGTTAGGTTTAGGTTAGATTAGGTTAGCATACTTTAGATTTTTGTAGCAGTCTAGTTTTTTCTTCGAGTGTAAGACCATAGAGCGTAGTCGCAAGGCGTATGTTGCACCATATCAAGGATGCCGGTCTCAGGCTGCTGATTCGTTCGATTATGATATGATCGTTGTTATTCTCATTCCTTTCAGCCTTTCATTTTCTCTTGTTAATGTTCTCTTTGCATTGTTGTGATTAGCTTCTCCGGTTTGTCAAATTTTTAATAAGCCATTTTTATTTTTAGTGATTGTGCTGGGTCAGTGAAACCTGCCGATTCATCCGCCCATTACTTATTCCTTTGAAACTTCTCCCCTGTTCTTGTCGCACTTTGAAGACTGCTTGCCGGCAAATATGGAGGAGCATAGAAATCTCATATGGAATCCGCAAACTATTAACAAACAACGATCTAATTTCCATCATTGGTAAATTTCATTCTTTATGGATTTCGTCATAGACCAACATAAAGCTGAGCTGATTTGTTTGTACTTGTGATGTACAAGCATGTTTGGTTACTCTGATGTACAAGTATGTTCGGTTACTCTACAAAAATCTTGTGCTTGATTGCAAATGAAAATACCTCAAGACTACAAATTTGCCCAGACACAGACGCTTGCGTCTTCCCATATGTCCATAGATTGTCCCGAAAAGACTCCATTTCTTGACCTTTTGCCGACATTTGAGAAATTTCTTTAGAACTTGTTTCTACTTTGGTCCGTACCCTATTTTCAAGTTATAAGCCGCACTCTGTTCGCTCTACTACACGCCAAAAGACGCGTTAGGTGAGAACAATGTGCGAGGAAGCGACCGCTTCGCGAGGCACTTGAGCAGCGACACGCCTGGGTCTGCTCGCGTTTAGAGCAAAGAGGGTGCGGCTTATACACCTGAAAAAAGGATAGTATAGACCAAGATATCGACCGCCGTTTGTTTACTGTAACGCTGCAGTCGGCTTTTTTAGCATACTAGCGTCCTTGCAAACTGATTGGTAATTCAGAAGACTTCTAGATCATCTGTAACCCTTTGCGGAATATTTTTTGGAGCTGACTCCACCAAATAACCATGTATAGATTTGTAAAGCAATTTAGACAAAATTAGCTTTTCAAAAAACAAACATCTTTGAACATAGGTTCACAATAATGTGGGCTCATATATTCTGAAATGGTATAATTATGCTTTTTTTGGAGTCTTTTTGGGGACAAGATTTGGCAAAGCAAAACGCCTTTGGAGATTTTTACAGAATCTCACAATTACGAAGAAAAATTGATGATTCGCTCCATGGTAGAATCTGAGTTGAAGTTATTTCTATAAAGCGGTACGTAAAGACTGGCGAAGAAAAAACATCATGGTAAAAGGAAAACAACGAACAAACAGAGGGGACATTTTTTGGCACATCCCGCATGTTTTGTGTGGATTCTACTGGGCAGACAAAAATGGCCTAATCTCTTTACTGAGCATCGTGTTAAAAGCGTTTTGTTTCTCAAACCTTGAACTTCTTCATTTGAAGTCATGCGAAATCGACGAAAGGAAATTCTCGCTTTGGACTTCCACACTTACGCCAATTTTTGGCGTATCTTTTTCGTCTTCCCGACATGCACAAACGATTCGTTTAGGTCCTTTACTGCATCCACATCTCACAACTGTATTTTTCTCATGCTGAAAAGTTTTCATTTTATTGCAAACCTGGTCAGTTTTTTAAAAAGTGCCATCTATAAATATTCGTTTCAAACGCACACATACAACAAAATCTACAAAATTTCTCTTTTCTCAAATTGTGCCATTGAATGTCATGTTTCCTTATACTTAAATTGCAGTATTAAAAGTGTAAAGGGAGCAAGTCTTGTTCAATTGAAAGCTAAACATCAAAAAAGCTAAAAATGCGCCAGTTTGTTGATGTACCTCCTCTTTCACAGACTGTGTAATTAAAGAAAAGTCTTCAAAAACTTCCTTCTATAATGTCAATAATTCTTTTATTGAGAATGTTTACCTTGTTGATCAGATCCGCAACTATCTCGGCTGCCGTCGTGCCTCTGCAACAGAGAAGAAGGATAAGAATAGAGATCTCTACCAATAGCTAATTGATAATGAGTAAAGTAGACAACATACCGTCGATATGATGCAAACGCATATATACCTTTGGGTGGTATTGGAGTAACTATTGGACCGCGTGAGTACGAACGAGACTCCCTTTTGCAATCACAACAGAACCACTGAAAGGCGAAATGCACAGACCTTGAAAAATTACGAGCTTTGCTGATAAAATGATCTCGAGCTGTTGTGCAGCTTTGGTAATCTTCCTTGATTTGACAGAGTAACATCACCATAAACTGTGCCGCGCATCCTTACCCATTCTGTTTCCCTATTATGGAATGCTTTCGCCAATCTCTTATCCAGACGGTCAGGTTTACATGGCTTCCCCTCGGATGCAGGAATGAAGAAAGTTAACAACTAAAATCTTTGTGCTTACTTGATGAGAAGGAACGGCTAACATTAGACACTCACCGGTATAGCAACTAAATGCCACATTGCTTTCATTGTTTAAATCTACCTTTAGGACATTTTATAATGTCGAAAAAGTCCATAAGCAGTTGTACTGCAATTTGCACGGGTCTAATTGCTATGCACTCTTTTGCGCTCGCACAGCATTTGCGTCTTTGACATTGACATTTATTAAAATGCAATTAACGGCACTAAAATTAGCAACAATCGCTAGGTGACACACAAAAGAGCCATTATTGTTTTCTCATTCTAATCGACGAGCATCAAATTGAGTAGCTTCTATGTATTCAGCTCGGCCTGAGCATCAGTAGGGGAATATTTTAGCGATTATGTAAGAGAATTGTCGTATATTATACTTGCTGCTTTGGAAAAGCTTGATGAAAAGAAGAAACAGGAAACTCGAGAAAAGTCAAAATTACAGCCCAATCCAAGGAGAATGGCAATAAACATAGGATCGCACGTCCTTAACAAGGTGATTTCCGATTGTTTTTCCTCTTCGCGCGAAGACTCGTCGAAAGTGGTCTATTTATCAATGAAAATCCAGAATGTTTGACTTAAGAGGTTGATTCAAAGTCGTTCCATATATGATATGCATTTCAGTATAAAATGGATTTCTGTTATGGTCAGTGCGCCATAAACTACGAAGCATTTGAAGCTTTATGATTTCGCTTTCAGTATGGTCGGCTAATAAACAATTCTAGTTTTGCGTTTTCTCCAAATGCAGTTCACAAATGTTTATCCGTGTTTGACATCTCTAGAAGCTGCTTGTTTCATTGTGTATACATTTCCCATTCTTGTCATGCAATACCCCCAATCTTGACTACCATATTCGTCCCTATCAGACAATATTTTAGAACTTACCAAAAAAATGAAGCAAATCTTCCTCATATCCTCGTAGATTCGCAGGTTTCTACATGTTGATGACGGTAAAAGTTTGCTCGACATATGATAGTAGTGTATAAGAATCAGCCTTTAGTCTTTGTACTAACACAAACGATTCGGTGTTTTTATAACGACTTCTCAAAAAAATGCAAACAGTGGGATAGAGGTCTATACACCATAATGAGGCCATGCATGCGAGAGTACACAGTTTGATAGCACTTTTATTTTTATCATTGCCTCTCTTTTCGACAAATGAATTATAGATTTAATGTGCACGTTTTGTTTTGGTCAATATTGGTGTGATCTATCCCTTGTCGGCTACGACAACAGAGTGTTTTGACGACATAGTGCAATAGCCGGTCTACTCAATATCTTAAAACCAATGTGCATACGGAGTGAAACCTACTTTAGCAGATTTGCATACCCACCTAGTGCCTTCTCTCTTCAAAATTAGATATCAGGTGACTGCGCTGCATCGTGCCGATATCCGCATCAGATCTCCAAGGTGAACAGCCTTAGCTATACGTATTGTCAGTTAAGAGTTGCGTAAGTAGAGATTGTAAAACAAGTCTAAATTTTGACGTGACGAACATGCATTCTTTTCTTATTTTCTAGCCAGCACGACGCCAAGAGAATTCCACACTTTTATTGTCCTCAAAAGAGAAACGTGAATCATCAAACTGAAGAATCAGTTGTCTCCATGGTGCTTTTTGCCTCATTAGTATCGTGATTTCCCTAAATGGCGAGATCAAGAGCGATGAATGAACCAACATGCACTGAACTGCAGTAAAGCACACATTTTAAAAGCATTAAAGGCAGTGGATCGGCGAAATCCAACAACTCAGGATTTTAACGCGGTAGGTTCCTTATCGCTTAAGTATGAAAACAGTGCAATCCCGGTTGCACAGCATGCTTTCCCTGCCGAGAAAATCGCTCTCAATCTTACACGCGCAGGCCAATCTTACACGCTTCCGGACGAGTTGGCAGTTTCCTTCTCACCATTGGAGGCTGCCCGCCGAACGCTATAACCATTGGGTCCTGCAACGATTTAGCTTCATCGGCCTTGCTCCACTCGTCCAATTCCAAAGGGAAGGGCTTTAAAAAACGCTTATTTTCGCCGTTTTTATGCTTTCAAAAATGGATTTTCGGGACCAGCGTAATGATAAACCCCAGGTAAGCGCAATTTAGACTCGGTTGAGATTTGCCGAGCCACTGCCTTTAAGCGTACGCCTTTGATAATTAATGCAAGGAAACTTGAGAATGAGCAACTTTCACTTCTGCTCCACGTAGTTGTTGCCTAGAGTATGAACCCTACTCTACGTTTTGTAGATAAGCAAGCACCACCGCAAGGATTGTTGCGTATTTAACTCATGTGGTTTTCAAAATTCTTCGTATGTAGAAGGAAGCCGACAATGAAGAGTATGTTGTTGTGATGATAATTTTTTGAACTCAGTTGATTAACCTAGCAGAAAGGATCTGCCGAGAAATATGTTACCCGCCCAGTCGCGCCCCATTCCAAATTTCGCACTTGCTTATGACAATGAAAGAAGCAAAAACGTGAGTACGCTGCCAGGGAAGGCAATGGCAATCACAATTCATTCGTGATTCAGGACTCATTCTCCATCTATTCATGAATTGTCATTCAATGCGGAGGTGTCTACTGCTTTATGATTTTACAGTTACAATCTCCATTATCCACCCCGCCAAAAAAAATCAATTCTTATATACTTGCTGTAGAAAATCTTGTTTGTTGAACTTGTCCACGCGGGCTGCAAATGGAGTGCGTGGAGTATCACCTCAAATCTCACCAAACTTTATTTGGGAAGAAAACACAGCAGTTGATTTGACATCGGAACAAAAGTGATTTCCCCCAAGACTTGTCAACCGCCAAGACTACCTCCGAGAATACTTGTGGATTGATCCCCAGAGACCTCTTAGTAAGCCGGATACTTGTCGTGCCTAAGCTAGAGTACTTCTGAATCTAACCCTCCCCCAATTTGTGGAGAGACTTGTGGAAGACCGGTTTTTTCTCCAGGTTTTCATCTTTGTTGTGCTATCCATTTCTAACTTGCTGCAGAATCGCGAAAGAATGTAGATCTAAAGTCGAGCTGATATTTTGTCATTATTCTGAATTGTGAAAGTTAGAAGCGGAGATATGTGCGCTGAACTCTGAGCTAAAGAAAATTGGAGAAAATAGGTTAGATGAGTGCCAATCTTCAAAATTCAGATCGATCGTCGATTTGGATGTTGCAAGGAATGCGAATTTCTAACAATGATATGCGACAACAAGCTCGTAACACATGTAGAGAACTTGTGAAAGCACCTGCTTTCCATGTCGCAAGATTCATCGTACCGATTCATTGACAGCAATGCTTCTGGGCAGGTACTAAAATGTCTAGTTTAGAGAATGGAAAGACAATGCTGATACAGATACAGTTGAAAGGAAGTAACTGCAAGCCTGTCTGAACCCTCATGAGCCTGTAAGTCTGTTTCAACCTTCATGGGCCTCCATAAGCCAGATTTTGACAGATTGCTTGCGTGATCCATACCTTCGATACATAGA
>CATQJL010000223.1:14904781-14952227 GCA_958299035.1 Cylicocyclus nassatus
GAACGTCTTCCTTTCAACCAATTCTGTTTTCTTTACTCTTCCAATCCGCTTCATTCTGAAACGAATTGCGCAATATCAGGTTGCCCAGTCCAGGAGTGATGAAAATGAATCACATGCATTTTGTAGTTTTACCTGCCGCGACATATAAAAAATTGAGATAGAGCGCGCAAATTGCAGCCGATCACGGTTGTCGTTGAGGGCTATGTCAGCTATGTATGTAAAAGCTGAACGTCTCCCTGTACGTGTGTCAGCCAAAAATGAAACAAGATGATTGAATATGTAATACTGAAAATATGTTACACTAATAACTGGAGAATGAGATGAGAAAAAAATTGTACACTGCGAAGTTCGCGATCCTGTGACTTCGTCTCACGCTACAGTCGAGTAGATTTTCTGCTTATCTAATATAGTGTGCTTGCACAGAAGGTGAATTGCGGTGAAATTTGCTCGTGAATAAATAGCCACGCCAGTACTGCCGGCATTTGGGGGGGGGGGGACGGTCAGGAGGTACGATCGGCGCGAATTTTTCGCGAAGCGACGCCGCAACCAATACAGCCGCAGCACTCCAGGCGCAATGTTGCTTATGGCATTGAGTCGTGTATCTGCCTCCCCACCCCCGTGTTTTTGCCGCCGGGAGTCTCTGATATGGGGGGCTTTATGGATCCCAAGATCGGGACGCGGCGTGCGCGGCGAAGCGGCCGCCGTGCGCGGCGTACCGACGTGCAGCCGCATTTGGCGCGTGCAGTTGGTCAGAGATACAGTCGAAGCTATTTGTTGACGCGCAAATTTTACCGCATTTCACCTTCTGTGCAAGCACAACATATTTGAAAATACTCGACTATACACCAAACGACAAAGCGCGCCGTTATTGCGGCGCATAGGAAGTGCAGGTCGCAGCACAGGATTTGCAAGAGTCGCAAGAATCACAGGTAGGTGCCAGACTTACCGATTGCTTCCTTC
The DNA here is from genome assembly GCA_958299035.1 of Cylicocyclus nassatus. Taxonomy (NCBI): domain Eukaryota; kingdom Metazoa; phylum Nematoda; class Chromadorea; order Rhabditida; family Strongylidae; genus Cylicocyclus; species Cylicocyclus nassatus. Next base: position 14,905,742 of record CATQJL010000223.1, read on the forward strand.
AGCAGAACGCTGCGCAACTACGAGTGACCGTAGATTCGCCCGCAGGAACGATTACTTTTGGGTTGGAGCAGGAATCCTCCGTAGAGCACCTTATTCTTCCAACGCTGATTTTGAGGATGCGCTTGCCAAATAACTCAGTGTTGCGTCTTGCAACTCTACTACTGCAACTCTAATCTCCGTATCAAGCTCGCCGAGCCACTTTCTTTGAAAGCGACGTCCAGGCAAATCTGGACAAATGGGTATCGCCAGCGGAAACTGATTTTGGGAAACCGCGCAGAGTTACAGCATAAGATGAGTTACTCAAGCTCTAGGTCTCCATTACTATCAGCATTAAGTACAAAATTTCTTACTAATGCGGTTTAAATTTGTACATAAAAGTTTGATTTGCTTTTTCCTTTTTTCTTTAGTAGATATCACTTTTTCGATCTGGGGCGGTATGCATCAATTTTCCGTTTTGAAAGCGGGCGATCATTTTCAATAGTTCATATATCACGGGTCGGGCGGCCAATCCGGCCGGGCGATCGTTTTCTGTTGAAAATGATCGCCCGCTTTCAAAACGGGAGATTGATGCATACCGCTCCTGGACAACCGTCTCCTTTCAGCTTCATTGAATGCCTTGACTATTGGGGAGTCTGCCTATGAGCGAAATTCTTGCAAAAAAAGGTGGCACTAGGAAACTACGATTGTACCAGATTCTTAACATCGTAGTTTGTCTCTGATTTATTTATTTATTTATTGTGCATAGGGAAGTCCCTATGAGAACAGGAACAAACAACAAAAATAACAACAATTGAAATAACGCAACAACAACAAACATCACCGATCAACTTGCAAATAGCGTTCTATAATACATTTAAAGGTAGAAAGTTTTACTACAAATGCCCGATCTCTGATAAGGTTATCCACATCATGTAGAACACGACATAAATAGAAATTTCTTCGTACAGCGAGTCTACATCTAGGAATGATAAGCTTTCTGGAACCACCCCTAGTAGTAGAAGGCTTGATAGCAAAATAAGCGCTTTTGTTAAGGCCGCATTGGCCGTAGATTATCTTGTGAGCCAATATCAAATCAAACTTTCGTCTTCTACTCGCGAGAGTAGATAGTCCAAGATTTCTGTTACGTATGTCACTGTTAGGAATCTGATCGTATAGGAAACCAACAGTTCTAATCAACAACTTACGAGTAAAGCTGTTTACTTTCTCAAGGTAATGAACAGTTTTACGCTTAAAAGGGCTATATATAACAGTTCCATACTCGAGCATAGGTCTTATGAAAGATTTGTAGGCTTTCAAAAGAATAACGGGGTCCTTAGTTACAAGTGCCCTAAACAGATTGTATACAGCTACTGTTGATTTATCAGCAATATTCTTACAATGCTCATCAAAACTGAGATTCTTTGTAACTAAGAAGCCTAAGTCTCTGATTGAGTCAACCAACTCAAGTATGACATCTCCCATTGAATACGAAAAACCTAAATTGTTTGGGCCTATATGGAGAACTTTGGTTTTTGACTTTGAAATGGGAAGACCCCACTCCTGCGACCAGGTGAAAACGTCATTCAAAGCATCTTGTAGGTTTTCACGTCCAACATCATCCATGACCACCCGATATAATTTGAAGTCATCAGCGAAAGCGCAACACGAGAGACTGATTGTGAATGTTGCGCCCTGATCAGCGGTTGATCGTCGTCTTCTTGCTGTGACTTCTCGAGAGCGGGCAAGAATTGTTCTTTTGTGCTTTTGTCAAAGTCTTTCAGCTCCGTAAAATTTGTACAGCCCTCTTCAAGAAGACATGAAGGCAAGAGAGTTATTAACGATCATACAGTGTGCACATTATTTTGGGATGCGCTGTAGATTTTTGTCACCATACATCATGCTGCTTGAACCTGAAAGGCTAATTCAAGTATCAGATGCACAGAACTTTCTCCTTTTCACTAAAAAATTTTTACTTTTTGCATCATCCAGGCGAATTTGTCTTATGCAAATATACATACAAATATACTTGAGAAAAGTCAGACTTATGGTGATCTTGGCGAGTTTCTACTACGGTACGGTCACAGAAATGTAAGCGGGGAAAAAGACCACTGAACTTCATTTTTCAAAGCTCGCCAAGAATATAAGTTTGCAAAAGAATTTGAAATGCCGATGCTTAGGTTTTACGACTTAGTTTGTCGAAAATGTACGCACCATTAACCGAAACCGTTTTCAATAAGAAATGCAAATGTCACTCTCAACAAACTTGAACTATGACTCCAGTTTTCATGTCAGCCCTTGCAGTGTTTCAGATTTACAAGAACTCATACCTAATTTTTGGTACTTGGCACAAAATTGTTTCCTGAATCAATGCTCTTCTCAAATCTGAAAATCTGCATTGTAAATTATTGGGTGACTTGAAATATGAGGATTGGGGCCATAATGCAAGTTTGTTGTATCAAATATGCCTTACACCAAAAGGAGAAAAGTTGATTCTACAACAGGCCTGAATGATTCAAGTAAATCTGAAATACTACAAAGCAAATCATGGCAGAACTTGACTGTGAAATGTCCTCCTTTTCGGAGCAAAGCGCTGCGATGTATTTTTTACTCCTCATGCTTTAGTATTTATGCATATTGCGATGTCCTTATGAAATCAGTCTCTGTTCCACGTTTATCTGGCAGAGAGTTGATAATGCACACAACTTGCACAAATTTGTTGCCAATTCAAATATTCTCGGATAGATTTCTGTTGCCAAGCATGGCATTTGAAGAAGTCCGCTCAAATGACAGACGCGGCCATACGTGTGCAAAGGGGGAACATGGCCTCTCCATGGTGAAGGGGGTCATAGGGATCCCGCCTCTCCAGGGTGAAGGGGTATGAGGGCCGACGGGGGAGGGGGGGGGGGTTCCTTTTCAGTCACATGCATCAAGTGAAATTGGTGCCATAGGTAAAGTCGATTATTGTGGTTTTACCCGCTCCAATTCGAAGAAAAACTGGAAGAAGTGAGACTAAGAAGTCAACATTTTAAGCAAAATCATAAACCTATCGGCATAATTAAGATCAAATTCATGAATGTTGATCCTCAATATTATTGTTATGATTATCAAAAACTTATTTGCAGGTTTACTGAGAAATACGTCGGAAATTTGCCGCCTATTGTTCACTTCTAGAGAATGAGAAAAAGCCTGAAGAAAAATTTACGTGTCTTCATATCTTATATATAAAGCTGAATGTCTGTTTGTCTGTCTGTCTGTATGTCTGTCTGTCTGTCTGTCTGTATGTCTGTACGTATGTTCCGAATAGAAAATTCCATTTCTGAACCGATCGGGACCAAACTTGGCACACATACACTTCGGGCCCCGGCGGGTGTCATAGGCTACTTTTCGTCATCGATCGATATCGATTTTATCGATTTTTATCGATTTTTTTGCTGAGTTCACCTACGGGGCTGGGAGTTGGCACAGGGGGGTAATCGAGCATGCTGATCACCCCCGTGGGGGTGACCAGCATGCTCGATTACACCCCCCTGCCAAATTCCAGCCCCCTAGCTCAAATTTTGCAAAAAATCGTTAAAATCGACATCGATCGATAACGAAAAGTGGACTGTGACACCCGCCGGGGCCCGAAGTGTATGTGTGCCAAGTTTGGTCCCGATCGGTTAAGAAATGGAATTTTCTATTCGGAACATACGGCGGAGCCGGGTAAGCCAGCTAGTATATATATATGTCAATGAAGTTATTCACGTATTTGCTAAAATGATAAGTGGGATAGATGGACTTTGATGATCGGTGCGAGTTGAATTGCATTTTTTTGAAGAGGAATGAATTTTATAAGCAGATGGCGGAATTCGTAAAAAGTCATTGATTAATTCCTTAAAGAGTCATTGTTCTAACTTTTGATATTATTTCTAAACTCTGACAGAGATGCTAACGTTTGCGTAGAGAAGAATGTGCAACTAAGAGCACGTATTATATCGAAAACTTAGTGTAATCAGGGTTAGCGTTACTGTCAAAATGCATTAGCTACGAGGATCGTGGAGTTCTACAATCCGCCTACTTGGGCGATGATATGAATGAGGAAGGAAGCCAGGAGTGCATTGTTCCACGTTGGAGCACTATACAAGAAGAAGAGGACAATCGTATATGATTACTGGCGCTTGATTATTTTGAAAAATTTTTGTTTTCCATCGAAGAAGATTGAGAAACTTAAAAGATCTCATTGTTAGGAGGAAAACTCAGTCATAATTAGCCTAGTCTAATTTAGAAGTTTAGTTTCCGTCCGCTTCCAAAAATCATACAGCTTGCCAGGAAAGAGGGATTTTTCCTATTAGGTAGAGATAATTTCAATCATTCTTTTAAAATTGATGACTAATTTTTCTATTAAAAATTGTAACTTTTCCATATGAGAAGATAGGAGAGACTCTAGCTAGATATTGGATTACTCTCGTTGAAAGCTTTCAGGAAACATATAGCTTGCCAGGAAAGAAAGGATCTTCCTGTAGGGTGAAGGTGGTCTTAGTTGTTTTTCTAAAATTGAGGAAAATTTTTTTTATAAAAATTCATAACTTTACTATGTGAAAAGCTAGAAGAGTCTTTCGCACTCCATTGGAATCCTCTTGTCGTCCGCTTTTTGAAAATACCTAAGTTGCCGGGAAAAGGAGATTTTCCTATCGGGTGAAAGGGGAAGTAGCCATTTTTCCGGAATTAAGCCAATTTTTAATTTAAAAAAATTATAACATTTTTATATGAGAAGCTTGGAGAGCGTTTAAATGTTCGTTGAGTTCCTCTCGTCGTCCGCTTTCAGAAAATATATAGGTTGTTGGGAGGAGAATGCTAAAAGTACATGGTGAAAGGGGGAGGAACATGGTATAATGGGCATGTTCCTTTAGCTCCTTAAAACGACGCTTTTGGAGTACAGAATGGAACATTTCCATTATACCATGTTCCTCCCCCTTTCACCACGTACTTTTAGCATTTTCCTTCCAACAACCTATACATTTTCTGAAAGCGGACGACGAGAGGAATTCAACATTTAAACGCTCTCCAAGCTTCTCATATAAAAATGTTATAATTTTTTTAAAATTAAAAATTGGCTTAATTCCGGAAAAACGGCTACGACACCTTTCACCCGATAGGAAAATTTCCTTTTTTCTTGGCAACTTAGGTATTTTCAGAAAGCGGACGACAAGAGGATTCCAGTGGAGTGCGAAAGACTCTTCTAGCTTTTCACATAGTAAGGTTATGAATTTTTATAAAAAAATGTTCCTCAATTTTAGAAAAACAACTAAGACTACCTTCACCCTACAGGAAGATCCTTTCTTTCCTGGCAAGCTATATGTTTCCTGAAAGCTTTCAACGAGAGTAATCCAATATCTAGCTAGAGTCTCTCCTATCTTCTCATATGGAAAAGTTACAATTTTTAATAGAAAAATTAGTCATCAATTTTAAAAGAATGATTGAAATTACTCTACCTAATAGGAAAAATCCCTCTTTCCTGGCAAGCTGTATGATTTTTGGAAGCGGACGGAAACTAAACTTCTAAATTAGACTAGGCTAATTATGACTGAGTTTTCCTCCTAACGATGAGATCTTTTAAGTTTCTCAATCTTCTTCGATGGAAAACAAAAATTTTTCAGAATAATCAAGCGCCAGTAATCATATACGATTGTCCTCTTCTTCTTGTATAGTGCTCCAACGTGGAACAATGCACTCCTGGCTTCCTTCCTCATTCATATCATCGCCCAAGTAGGCGGATTGTAGAACTCCACGATCCTCGTAGCTAATGCATTTTGACAGTAACACTAACCCTGATTACACTAAGTTTTCGATATAATACGTGCTCTTAGTTGCACATTCTTCTCTACGCAAACGTTAGCATCTCTGTCAGAGTTTAGAAATAATATCAAAAGTTAGAACAATGACTCTTTAAGGAATTAATCAATGACTTTTTACGAATTCCGCCATCTGCCTATAAAATTCATTCCTCTTCAAAAAAATGCAATTCAACTGCGCACCGATCATCAAAGTTCATCTATCCCACTTATCATTTTAGCAAATACGTGAATAACTTCATTGACGTATATATATATGAAGACACGTAAATTTTTCTTCAGGCTTTTTCTCATCTCTAGAAGTGAACAATAGGCGGCAAATTTCCGACGTACTTGTCAGTAAACCTGCAAATAAGTTTTTGACAATCATAATAATAATATTTAGAATCAACATGTCTAAATTTAGTTTTAACACATTGACGACCGCTTGACACACATGGGCCGGTAGTAATCCTCCCGACCTGGCGGCAGGTCTCGTCGGCAGGTTGCTGGCACCTTTCCGCGAGGTGGCCAGAAACTAAGAACCGAAATTTAGGCCGTCCCAGGCCTTTTTTCAAAAAATTTTCTCGATAAAGTTGCCGCCTCGACTCTGTAGAAAACTTCATAAAAATCTGCGGCTCCAGAACTCCTCCTTTAGTAAAATATCTGGAATTCCAGGAGGAGCTGCCGGCAACTTCGCGAGGTCAGTTGCCGGCAACCTGCCGGCAAGTTGGCGGAATCCGCGAGATGGCAGCTGCCGGCAGGTCAGAGAGCACGGGAAATAGCGTGCTCTTTTGAGAGAGGGACCTGCCGGCATCTCGACGTGCCCCTACCACGTCGAGGTGGTGGCACCTTTCCCGACGGCGTCTGTGAAAGTGCGTTGTGCAGCCTTGCGGGCGACGCCGCTAGAATGCCGCCTTCATTCATCATTTCTAAAGTCCTATTTTCTATGAGCGTCTTGTCCGTTTTTACCTTCACGTCGTTTTAATGTCTCTGTCATCTTCTCAACTGAACTTTTCATTACAGGCGGCCTTGTGGGGCCAGAGGGCCTCGAGGAGCCCCCTGGCTGAGGGCCTTTTTGGTTTTTTTGTCGCTCTTATCCATGTTATCGAATTAGAACTGAGATGTAAGGAAGACAGGGGAGAAATGCGTCAAACATAGTAGAACCCCTGAAAGGTAGGTAGAGGAATTCTTTTTGTTGATTTTTTTTCGAGACTTGCGGCGTTTCTGTTTTCTCTTCGATCATCTATTAGCTCTTCAGCTAAACTTGTAGAAAATTCTGTGAAAATCGCAAATCTTGCAGCTTCGTACTTTCAACTGGCGTTTACTTGAATCTACCCAGAATTTTTATCTCTCCATTCCAAGTACAGTCAATGTCAATCACGTACTCCCTTTTGCATGGTAACAACGCATGCGCAACGCAAGGGCCTTGCGTGCGGACCTCCAATCGATGAGGCTCGCGCGCGAACGTGGCGCGAAACTTACTGCGCTTACGGAAAAGGGAGCAGGTGATTGACAGGACTGTAAGCATTCTTCCTCTGTTTTGCATTTTTTTGAAACTCCTTCTGCTTTGTGCTTTCTAGGTGGAATTTTTGCAGAATTTTTCACGTTTTCATAGTCCCCAAGGAACGAAACGGATGTTCCTTTTATTTTCGTTATTTTTTGTTTTGATCATTAGATTTTTACTTACATTCCTTGTCCTTCCTTCCAACTTCTTTTATTTATGAAGAAGAAACTGCCAAACCTTCAAGTTTCTCCACCTGATTTTACCAAAATCCTCAGGCTCTAACGTGTTTGTAGTGTGAAAATTGACTTCAAAGTTTTTTACCTGTAAATATTTCAGTAATGCCCTGGTCGAGGTAGAAAGGTACGATTGCAGCAGGTGTCGCGTCATTTGTAGTGCTATTTGGAGACGAAGTGAGTTCTTATAATTTGGGTGTTACGGTTCCATATAGACGCGCCCGCTGTGCAGCCAGCGGCAAGCGGCATCCAATTTCATCTTCTCATGCTTGCTGGTTTATGCATGGTATCTCTTTGGCAAATTCTTGCATGCTTCGTTCAGCTGTGAGAAGCATTCTCCACTGATTAGACTTATTTCTGTTTCACAGGTGTTTCACTTAGGTGCACCGTAGGCCGTACCTGTATTTTTCTTCTGTATTTCCTTTCGAAAATGCCAAAATTATGCCGAACGCGGGTGCTTGTGGCCGAAATTATTCTTGTCGATGATTGCTCTAAAGATGGTAGGAATTTTTCGATTTACGAACATTTTGCATCGTTTATCCCTGTTTCCTCCAGATTCTATTGGAAAGGATATTGCGCAATTGGAAAAAGTGACTGTTTTGAGAAATATCGAGCTCGATGGCGAGGTTTCACTTCTTTATTTACTTTGTATTCACGAAGTCTTTCCTCCACGGCTTATACAGGGTGTCCCAAAAAAAATGTGAACACTGTTTGATCGTTAATAACTCCGTCGCTTTCACGTCTTTCGCCGAGCTTGAGGCACCATTCTGTAGAGCGAGGTTCAACTTAGATTCACAGTATGGTGCGAATCACCGATCGATGTTTGTTACTGTAGGATTACGGTATGAACTTCGACAAGGATTTTAGGCCATTGTAGGCCATATTCTGCCCCGGAACAAAACCAAACAACCCAAAAACTTTTATACTATGGTGATGGAAGCCGCTGATTTCGAATATGAGATTTCCATTTTACTGTGATGCTTCTTTCCAAGGTTATCCCATTCAAAACGTAATAATTGAATTTCTAGCATTTGTCAGAAATGTGACTACACCGTCAAAAAAGCTAAAAACACTCGTAAAAAGTTGTCTAATGGAATCAGCGCGCACGAAAACCCTAGTACACGATTTTTTAGATTTTTTGAACAAACTTTTGTCAAATGGCATATTTCACTGTAGATCCACATGCTAGAAGTTCATACCGTAATCCTACAGTAATGAACAGCGATCGGTGATTCGCTCCATACTACAAATCTAAGTTGAACCTCGCTAACCAGAGTAGTGCCTCAAGCTCGGCAAAAGACATGAAAGCAACGGAGTTATTAACGATCAAACAGTGTTCACATTTTTTTGGGACACCCTGTACGTTCTCGAGTGAAGGGGGCTGCTTAAGCTACTGCTACGGTTTGAAGAACTGGGCACCTACGACATGGCTATGGATGTATGGGGCGGTGAAAATCTTGATTGGTGAAGATCTTCTCTTTTAATTCAATATATGCATACCTCTTCGTATGCTATCGTTCGTATGCTTCAAATGTATGAGTGCTAATTGTTGATCTAGTGTGAGTGTGGATCTGCTAGAGGATCTGCAGCGAGCGTACCTCCGGTGCATATCGAGCTACCCAAGGAAGTTGCCGTAACTTGGTATGCTCGGATTTGCTCACTCGCGGTAGGTATTATCATTTTATTTGAGTTCAACTGATCATATTGCATCTTGAGCCATTTTCTTTTCAGGTATCGCTATTCAAGCTATAAATGTGGTCCAGTTTCGATTTCCCTCGTAACGCCGAAACCTACATGCACAGAATCGGCAGGTTGGTAGAGGGTTTTGGTTGCTGATTTTTGGATTTTTATCACAGTGGCGCTTCATAGTCACATGTTTATGAACTAGTCTAATATCGTTACACTGTTGTGGGTGAACTGATATTCTCATTAAGATCGGGACGGTTTGGTCATCTCGGAGTTGCCATTAACCTCATCACTTACGAAGATCGCCATACTTTGCGTCGTATTGAACAAGAGCTTCGAACACAAATTGAGCCCATCTCAAAGGCCGACTTTACGTGCTCTACTTTTGTTTGTCTTTTTGTTCCCAATTTCTAATTTTGTTCTTAGTTCTTTTTTTTTCTATTATGTGCATTTGCAAATGATTTTGGTGACAGTCAGTGGTCACTATATCCAAGTGATGGTGACAGTCAGTGGTCACTATATCCAAGTGTTCATTCAGAGCTTTTGTTGCGACCTGTTGTGTGTAGCTTTTTATTCTTTAATTTTGTAGATCTATGCTCTCCCTGCTAATTCTTTTTTGATAGTTGAGATGAGAGCGTCTCGTTTCCAGTGGCGTTCTCGATTATTGTTTTTTAATACGGGCTTCTAACGTGTAGGGATGGCAGTTGCACTGCCTGTCTCTCCGCATCTGGCTCCTGCCAGATGCCTTTTTCATCAGGTTTTAACATCATCATGCGGTTTTATCTGTCTCACTCCAACATCTCTTGTTCTCTCTCAACCTCGTGTTTTGAGCTAGCGGTCTGAGCAGTTTTCCCGCTCGGTAGTACCATCTCAACGAATCAACTTGTCCTCTCAACCTTGTGCATAAGATAGTTTTAGAGCTTCTAATATGTCACTGCTCCTGTGCGATACTCATCGTCAGTTCAACTAAGTTGGAATGCGTATTTGCAGAGGAGTTATTGCGAGCCTCATAGGCTGGCATAGTACACTACATCATGCAGTTGAGACAATCCAGTTGTTTTGATGGGCGCGCCTCGGCTGGCCCTCTGTCTCGCCTACAGCGCGCCCTTATATAATGTTTGTGTTGAACCTCAAGTTGTTTTTGCCAGGTTCGATCTTTCAAGTGAATTTATTCGCTTAATAAAGATTTGATCCAACTTGCTTCCATTTGTGCAGAAAAGTTATGCAGTAATTTTGATGTAATAATGACAGCTTGGAACAACTTTCGAGAATCTACGTAAAACACACTTTTTCTTAGCTTTGGGTACACGTCCATTAAGCAAGGTTGCCTACTCTTTGGATCTTGGAATTTGGTATTCGTTCGTGCTTACGGACAAGATAGCACCGCCCAAAGGCAATCATAAAAATTTAGGCCTTCAATATACTGCACAAAATTTCATTGCAATCGCTGAGATTTTTTGCAGTATATGAAGGCGGTTAACGCGGCGGCTGCATGGCAAGCGGTCCATCGCCACATTGTAGGGTTGGGTATTCGTGCGCGTTGCTAAAAAGACTGAAGAGAAGAATGTGGAGGTGTGGGGGACCTTATTCTATGTGGGTTCGATTGACCTCTCAGACTCGTTTACATGTCGGACCTGGCACGGTGCTCGCACGATGCTGGCACGACTTACTCGGCTCTCAAACCCGTTTTAACATGCCGGCGGGCCTGGCACGGAGCTGGCACAAAGCTGGCACGGAGCTGGCACTGCCCGCAAAAACCTTTTCAAGATATCAAAAGATAAAGATCATTACCAATCGCTCTTGGAATATCTTCTCAAAGTTCAAAGTCTACTCTCAAGAGCATTGATCATATCCAAGCACATGCACAATTTTCTTGCGCATTCTCTTGCCGCTTCTGCATTCTAGGGAAGATGAATGTGTAGTCGAGTGGTTAGCGCAGAGGTGCTCAGAGGCGAGAGGTGGAAGTTCGAGGTCGCGTGCTGCAGAACTTTTGCGGTGGATCGGGAAGCTACGGCATACGCTTACCACTGCTTCGCCCATGGAAGGCATGTGTGTGTGGTTGATCGGTTAGTGCGCCGGCGTTCGAAGTCGTTGCATGCAAGTTCGAGCGCGCGCAATGCGAATGTTTTGCGGCGGTCTGCCTGAGATCAGTTCGCGAGCTGCCGGCGGAGTTGGCATCTTTCCGCGATGTGTGCCAACTTGCCGGCATCTATGATGCCACCAGGTAGGGTAGATTACTACGGGCCATGGTGTCTCAAGCAATGACTACCGCGTGGGACCGCTTGACACACCATGTGTGTCAAGGCTTGAATTTTGTTAAAATAACTACTATATTTTGATAGGCACACTCCACGAGCTTTCTTCTGCACTCAGTCTAGCTATGACCTCTACCGTTATTTTCAGCCTTTCAGATCTACTGTAGGTGTACTGTAGATGGCAGTATGCGCAATTATAGTTGAAAAATGCGGGCTGGTCCGTAAAAGGCCTTGGTCCCAGAAGGCAGACAACTAAAAATCTGCATGGCCGCCAACGTGTTAATAATGCCGCTAGTTTTATAATTTTGCTTAAAATGTTAATTTCTTGGTCTCACATCTTCCAGTTCTCATCGGCCGTGGAGATGAAGAGGGTCAGCTGGGTTCCGGCTCAGGGGTGAAGGGGGTAGGAACACATTATCCCCTTTTCACATGTATGGACGCGGCAAGAGCGTCTGCAAATTAAGTGTTAGCCGTAAAGTGGCAAACATTTCGATGGCTTTGTTGCGTAGAACATCCGAGCGCAAAAACTTCACTGATATAAGTCAGTGCAAATCACGACCAAAGAAAGTGGCTCGGCAAGCTTGATACGGAGATTAGAGTTGCAGTAGTAGAGTCGCAAGACGCAACATTGAGTAATTTGGTAAGCGCATCCTCAAAATCAGCGTTGGAAGGATAAGGTGCTCTACGGAGGATTCCTACTCCAATCCAAAAATAATCGTTCCTGCGGGCGAATCTACGGTCACTCCGCAACTACTCTGACATTCGGTGCGTGTGGCGCGCGCTTGCTGGCCAGCAGTGCGGCCCTCGCGCCTAGATTTACGGGCGAGGTCACGTACTCAGACACTCGCTGCGGCGGCGGGCGCGCCATAATAGCGCTACAGTGCGAGCGGCGCGCTCTATTTGATGCTGCCGTGCGAGCGGCGCGCCTTATTTGAGGCTGCCGTGCGAGCGGCGCGCCACAGTTGAGGCTGCAGTGCGAGCGGCGCGCCATCGTTCGCAGCCGGCGAGCGGCGCGCCTTAATACGGCCGCCGGCGCGCTTATTCGACACTCGGCGCGGCGGCGCGCGCGCCACTATAACACTGTATTGAACGGCGCGCCCTAGTTGAGAGTGCGAGCGGCGCGCAATCTATCAGTGAGTGGCGCGCCATGATATCTTCCGCATTTTCACACGCTGTAAGCACAAGCGATACCTGCGTGAAGTACGACGCAGTGTTTTGGGTGCTTTATCGCCAATTCATTAAGGTTATCGCTGTTTCGCAATGGAGTTGTCTCATTAACACAAGTGGGATTCTTCTAGTTCTTCCATTGGGACTCAGTCCTCATAAGCACCGCGAGTAGGTGCCGAGTTTGAATTCAAGTTTGGGAATTTGAATTTTTGAATTTTTGAATTTTGGTATACCGTGCCTCTAATTCTCACACGATATAAGCGTAATGGGTACCCGTGTGAGGTACAACGCTGTGATTTGGCTGCTCCATCACTTGTGGAGCTTGCTTATCGTTCTTTGGCGTTTGAGTAATCACAGGAACACGAGAGGTTTCTGCTTCCACGAAGGTTATCCCTCGACAGCATTCCGAATGGGTGCTAAATTCGAATTTTTGAATTCTATGAATTCAAACCTTAATTTTTGAATTCTCCAAATTCGGAATTTTTTTGGACTGTGAAGTTGAGAATGGTCATGGCACTACGAAAGAAGAAAAAGAAGCTTTGTAAAAGGCTTTTCTCTACTCAGACACTCGCCGCCGGCCGTCAAATGGCGCGCCGGCCGCGAGTAATTGGAACGCGCGCCGCGAGTAAATGGTACGCGCGCCGCGAGTAAATTGTCGCGCCACACGATAATGGCACGCCGCTCGCACGGTATGAAAATTGCCATTTGCATTCGAACATTGCGAATCACGGTGAATATGTAGTAGGCCTGATAACAACCCTTCTTCAGGCAAACAATTAAAGTATTTTGAGTTCCTCAAATATGAACTTGAAGTTTCCAAACCTTGAATTTGAAAATTCAAATTTCGAAAATTCAAGATTTCAAGTTTCCAAATTTGCATTCAAACTCGGCACCCACTCGCAGCGCTTATGAAGACTGACTCTCAGTGGAAGAACTAAAAGAATCCCACTTGTGTTAATGAGACAACTCCATTGCGAAACAGCGATAACCTCAGTGAATTAGTGATAAAGCACCCAAAACACTGCGTCGTACTTCTTGCAGGTATCGCTTGTGATTACAGTGTGTGAGAATGCGGAAGATATCATGGCAGGCCGCTCAGTGATAAATGGCGTGCTCGCAGTCGCAACTATGGCGCGCCGCTCGCACGGCAGCCTCAATTAGGGCGCACCGCTCGCACTGTGGCGCTATTATGGCGCGCGCGCGGCCGCAGCGAGTGTATGAGTAGTAGCTTGCGGACGGAGCGCTTTTGATGGAGTGCGGCCCGCGCGCATTCATCGTTCGGCCCGCGCACATTCATCGTTCGGCCTGCGCGCACTACAAAGCGCCGCACGCACCGAATGTCAGAGTAGTGAGCTGATGTCATTTGGCTTCATGTTGGACGGAAGTCGAGGGGCGTCTGCTATACTCGAAACAGCATTAGTCATGAAGAGATGATGGAAAAAGCCTCGCAGATTGAGAGAATGATAGAAAGGTCTTAGCAGCGAAGAATTTTTATTGTAGCGAGTTGCGCACGTCTACTTGATTTCCCTGCAACGTGGCACCAAATGACAGTAAGTGCGCCGCGTCCTGCTGAAGCAGACAATCGCTTAGTCTGGCGCCTACCGTAGGGATTGCGAGGATCGCTGGGATAGTATGGCTTCTTTCTAGCACGCTTATCGTCAAAAATGTCATGGCCGGTTTAGTTACTCGAATGTGGGGTTCGCTTTCTTGCAGTGGAAGGACTTAGGCAGTTTCTCGCGGTTTTCCCGCGGGAACACGCAGAATTCTGGAGGGCTGTGCGGTCCTCAGAGGCTGTTCGGCCATCTGCTACGTATTGTGGTCGAACCGACCTATCCGTAAATCATGCAGAGAGACAGTATTCTTCTTTCAGCCATCATTCGGCTGTCTTACCGTATTTTTCGCGTGTTCAAGTGTAGAATACTTGTTACATATTTCACGCCTTTTTTTCCAAACTTGGCGCATCATGCCGAACGATGGCCGAAGAAGTGTTTTTTGTTTTACCTTTCTTTTGAGTTCGCATTTACTCGAGCAAACAGTTCGATAAATCATGTGATTGTGATATAAATACCAGGCCTTATTTCCAAATCGTACTGTCTCGCCTTGCTTGGCTTTCACACTAATGAAGCTAATAGTAACTGGTAAAGACAGTCGATCTACGCGAACAGCCTTAGGTGAAGGAGATGCAATACCCGGAAGTGTTTCTTAACGTAGGAAATCTCTACAGAGAAATACCACAGATTGTCACCATTTCTTGACCACTTACAGTCGAATCATCTCACATGATCCGCATTGCACGCACCGTCCATCTTTGGCGTTCTCATCCTGGATTTGCAATCGCAAAAACGCAGGAGACTGACCGATTGCTCTTGCTTACATCACTTTGAGATGACTAGTACCCAAAAAGGAAAGAAAACATAAAGAACACATTGAAAACACTCAAATCGAGGGTTGTCTGCTCTAAGAATCCAGGATGGGAACGCCAAAGATGGACAGTGTGTGCAGTGACACACATGATCATATGAAATGATTCGACTGTAGTAACCTACGCTATGTTTTCGCTTTTCGTATAAGCAATTTTGGCACCAAGGCGAATGGAACAAAACAAGAAGTGAATGCTTTAAAATTTATTCGTATCCCTTATGGATGATAATGTATTGAGTTGTTTCAAAGTTCTACCCGTTTTCGAACTTTGACTTTGATTCATCGTAACTCTTCTTAGAAATAATCTTTGCAACTGTATAAACTGTGTTACAATCTGCAAGTATTTGTCTATTCTGCGCACTCTTTGAGATTATTGCAGTAATAGTGGAGAAGATTTTGTAGGCGAAAATCGAAGAATCCCTTGTAGAAACTTTCACATTGCAAAAGCACAACTTGATTTGGAATATAGCTGAGTTGCACAAGCACGCTCACAGTGTAGCCCATAGTCGACTGAGCAGTACCGCTAACTTTGGATTTCATCAAACTCTTTCGTAAAAATTTCGTGCTGAAAAACCGAAAGATCCCACTTATTTTGCTCATTCTGAGGCGCAATTTTTTGACATTTCTGATTTTGTTCGCAGTTGATAAACCAGGAAATCTTTTCGTTCTTCTGGTAGCAGTTGTTCTAGCTCTAATCTGACTAAATAGAGTAAAAAATTCGCGATTGCAATATGTTTGTGATTTTAAATGGAATTGACTAAAGACAGGTTATGTTTGAGCTAAAAATTTGTAATTTCAAAATTTTTCTGAAATCATATCTCGATGAGCATTTCGTAGCACAGATCTCCAGCAAACCTTATGTATGTTTTAAAAGAAACTCTCTCTTTTGGCTGTAGATTTCACGGCGGAGCAAAGATGAAAATTTTCACATCTGTTTCGCTGTCTTTTTAAAGTACGCAGCCACACAGCGAACAAAGATCTATGAAAAAGAAAATATGCCTGAAAACTAGAAGAAAAAGCTTCTGAGTGATGTAAGCACCGCTTATGAGAAAGGTTCCTTCCTCCAAAATCGGCAGTTCAAGAAAAGGTATAGAAAACGGGTGGAACTTTTAAAACAATACAATATTTATAATGTAGTTTATATAAATCATACCCTTGACACGCACCACCATTGTGAAAGTCTGGCCAGTTGATTCAAAAGAAATTTGGGATATAAGATGGGATTCGAAGAATCTGGAAGCCGAGAAAGACGTCCACGTTAATAACTAAGTAATCGCAGCGTTGCGGAGAGGCCTCATTGCGTGAACTTTTTCACGGTTTTTGGAACTTGACTTTGACATACTTTGAGAGAGACTACAGCAGCTGCAAGACAAATGCAGAAGGTCAAGTAACGAGCTCAGATGTATGTCATTAAGTATCAATAAGTCTTTGGAAAAGTTCAAACTATCAATAAGTCTTTGGAGAAGTTCAAACATTTATTAGTGGGATCGAAAAAGGATTGCTGCTCGCAAAGTATTGCATCTTGCATACAAAAGATCGGCTTTCAAAAAGCACGGTATTCCACGCAAGTGGATAGTGAGAATACTGAAACATACGAGTGGAATCAAAAAGTCAGAACTTCTTCATCTTCCATTTCATAGTAGTGCAAAGGGATATCTGAGCTCAGAGCAATAGGTTGTCGGCAACGGTTGCCGAGGTTGCCAGTCGTTGTAAGACCACATAATACCCTCCATGAGTTCTGCGATCTTTGACAACCTTGGCTCTGACATTTCACTCAGAATCATGGGAGTCAGGCTCGTCTGAAAACAAGACCGGTGAGACTTTAGCCTCGATAGTTAGCATACCTTCTTAACATTTTTACAGTATCGTTTAACGCTTTGAAATTTCATTGCTTTTTAATGAAATTTGCAAAGCAACTTCTTTGGCGATGATTAAAGGCAGTGGATCGGCAAAATTTGACAACCCAGGACCTTAATGTAGGTTCCTCATCGACCGAGTATGAAAACAGTGCAATCCCGGTTGCACAGCATGTCTTCCCTGTCGAGAAAATCGCTCTCAAATTTACACGCACAAGCCAATCTTACACGCACCTGGACGAGTTGGCAACTTCCTTCTCACCATTGGAGGCTGCCCGCCGCAATGCTATAATCATTGGGTCCCGCAACGATTCAGCATCATCAGCCTTCCTCCACTCGTCCAATTTTGAAGAGAACGGTATTGAAAAACGCTCGTTTTCGCCGTTTTTTGAGCTCTCTAGAGTGGATTTTCGTGATCAGCTTATTGAATAACCCCAGATAAGCAAAAATTTGACTAGGTTGAGATTTGCCGAGCCACTGCCACTAAGGAAAAACTTTGAGAAAACCGTTACAAACGTCGTCGTCGGTCAGGAAATATTTAGTGTCGAAAAAGGGCAAAAGTTCAACGATCTCTTCAAAGAGTAACCAAATTTCGTTTTCAGTCATCATAAAAATGATCTCCTAGTTATGACGACGTTGAAAAAGAGCCTACCTATATAATAAAAGAAATGCGGCTGGGAGACCTATGTCGCATTCGTCTGGGACCACTACGAAAGCTAGTCGCAGTGAGTAAAAGATAAGGTAGGTAAGGTTGAAAGTAAGGTTAAGGTTGGAAGCCAAGGTTGATATCATCCATCAACAACGCGCGTCTTGCGTAGCTTTCCAACCAAAACTTTTGTATCGGCGTCACAATTACTGCACGGTAATTTTTGAAAAAAAATTATTGGTATTATGTGGTCCCCACTAAGAGGAAAGCTATTGCCAGTTGCATCTGTTGCTGCTGTATAATGCCGTCGGGGTTGTGTTCTCTGATGCGTACTTCAATCGATAAAATGTCGATACTATGCCTACGAGCTGGATCTAGATTGTGCCTAAATGCAATTCTTCTGAAACAAACTTGCTGTTATTTCGTACTACATGTTATAGTTATCACCGCACTTCTCGCGATGTAGTCAAATACCACCGGCAATTCAAATTGTTTGAATTTCAATCGACATCGCTCCCGGACTTGACTTAGCACTTGCCTATAGGTGAATCCATTTTTTAGGTAGGACAGGATTTGTTTCTCAACATTGGCGTCCATTGTCAGCAGTGCAGCATCAGGCTCATGGCCGCAATGCGTGCGGCAGAAATCTACGTCAATACTCCGTTCATTTTCCGTTACCTATTCACTGAAGTGGTACCCCGAAGAAGAAGAGAGGGGGAAATTACCTTCCTGTAAGCTGTGCAATACAAGACCGTTTTTTTATTTGTGCACTTCTCTATGTAAGATGGGCCAGGCTCGGCTCAACTGCATCGCATGTATGTATTGTCTCCATCTTTTCCTTTTTTTCTTTGGAGCAGCGTACCTAATAGTCTGTTCCTCTTCTAAAGCATGCTTCCAGTGCCATTTATATCACATGGATGATTTATCGAACTGTTGGTTCGAGTTAATGCGAACGCAAAAGGGTAGGACGAAAAACACTCCTTCAGCCATTGTTCGGCATGATGCGCTAAATTTGGAAAAAAAGGCATGAAATGTGTAACAAGCATTCTGCGCTTACAGTGAACACAATATATTTCACGCGAAAAATACTGTAAGACAGCCGAACGATGGTTGACGAAGTAATGATGTGGAGTAAAGCGGGCGGATCGAGGGTCACCCGGGACTTATTCTGTTGTAAGCTCGCCATTCTTGCAATAAACGTAACGACTGTTGTTAGATCCCAGTGTTACAGTTGCCCTATAGTGGCACAATTTGGTGCATCGGCCAAATCTCTGAGCCATTACCTATCCCTGCGATAATCAGCGCATAAATAGTTCTATCCTTTGTGGAATTGAGCTACGACAACGCCTTGTGCAATGTCGAGTTTATACGTAAAAAACGATTGCTCGCGACAGGGAGGCATCGTTACATATGGGTGGCAATAAAAAATCGTCGCAACGCGACGTTACAGTGACCGCGCGCGCGGGGAGCATGCAGAGAACTTGTCCATATCCATATTTGCACACCTAGATAATGCTTCTTCCGTATTGTTATTCCTTTATCTTCTTCAGTGCCTGTCTTTTTCTCCTCTAAAGAGCCAATTTTTCAAGTTTTGTGGCAGAACTTCAAATAAGTAATTAAAACTAAAATGGAAATAGTATGAAATTCATCAAAGAATGAGGAACCGTTTGCTGTGAATAATGCTGGCCAGGTTCTTCGCGCGAGGTTACTGGCAGCCTGTCGCTGTGCGACGTTTTCTAAATGGCACCTACACGTCACGATACGCACCACTTGTGGCATACATCCCCTTCAAGTACTTGTGGATAAATTCACACCGTATACGAAAAAATTGCAACTGAACGCTTCATTTGAGGGCAACTATGAAGCGTGCCGCGACGCAATTCAGCACAAAGGGTGCCATAAATTGTGCTGAATATCTAGCCCATTAGTGCTAAGCATGCTACTGTTAAGAACAAATGCTGTATTGGAGTCAGGAAATTTGCGATGAACCACAAGTCGAAAGTTGGGGTTTACCGAAAAACCGATATTCCAATAACTTATTAGTTCTTATCAGCAACATGCTTAGCACTGTTGGGTTAGATAATCAGCACAATTTTGGCACGCTTTCATCAATTATGAAGGAAGAAAAATGGTTTTGGAAAACGGCGCTGGGGATCATCAGGGGAGCATACAAAAAGCTAGAACGTGCGGCTTGTATAGCTTCTTGCTCCGTTTATTATGTTCATAGTGAAGAATGGCGAGAATAATTACGGATTATACAACGTGAAATCCAAATATCTGCGATCCTCTCTTCAGCGGAAATGTTAGTTCCTGCGGCCTTTTGCCATTTATCTGTCCAGGCAATGTCCGGGTAAGAAATCGATTTCTAGAATCACTTACCTGGGCTTTTGCCTCTCCGGAATACGAACTGTCCTGATCAATCGCAACGGCGTCCGTCCAGTTCCTGTGTGGAATGAAATGCCGATACATTCCTCATATCCATATCATATCCAAATCAAAATGCTTGATTTCAGAGTCTAAAGCTCATAAATTTGTAGGAACAAGCCAACAGTACGTACCCAACTACTAAGTAGATATGATCAATGTGGGATATCAAAGCATGTCATATGATAGTGAACAATCTTCGAAAACAGGTGTAAATCTCTATATATATAAAACTCAAAGTGTGTTTGTCTGTTAATAAGTATGTTTTTTATACAAATCTTTCCGAGTGGACTAAATGAGCTGAGACTTTGCACACATATGTTTTGGACCCCGGCGCAGAACATAGGCTACTTTTCGCGGCGATTTACTGGATCCTTCTATTGATTTGTTGATTTGTTTACTTACATCTGGGAAAATGAGGCTTGACATGCTCAAACCAATTATTTTGCCGTGATTATGTAGTCAGGGGATGGTAAAGCTCATTTTAATCTCAGTGTCGGAAAGATGCGGGCAATTCGTTTCAAAGCCCTTTTTTCGCAGAAGAAGCTCAAAATCGTAAGTATAAGTAACTTCTTCTTAGCAAAACTGGAGTCCCGAGTGAAACCGGGACCGCCGGCTAGTCTAATATATAAAGAATCGTAAGCGCAATTCAAAAATGTGCAAATAGCGGGAAACCGCGCGGCGGTCCCGAAGCGAACGCACTTCCAAATAGCACCTTTAGATTACTGGTTCACTAGTAAGAAATAAATAAATAAGACTCTGCAGCATGAACGAAAGCGATCCCGCGCGGCTCCTCAACTCGTTCGTGTCAGAGAGTTGGAACTAAAAAGATTTAAAGGCAGCGTCTAGGCAAATCTGGATGGGGCTCTCACGTGAAAGTAATCTTGAGGTAACCTAAATAAGACTCTGCCCAAGCGGCAGTTCAGATAGTGCACTCACGGCTAAGATGTTGAGCTCTAAACTATGCACCGTCGTAATCGCATGGCTTCATGGCTCGGCACATCAGTTTCGCGTGGATACGGGCGAAAGCGCCATGCATTCATGCGAATACGGTCACGGGGCATAGTTGGAGCCCAACATTTTAGCCGTGAGTGCACTATCCGAACTGCCGCTTGAGCAGAGTCTTATTTAGGGCCTCAAGATTCCTTTTCACGTGAGAGCCCCATAGGTCCAGATTTGCCTGGACGCTGCCTCTAATTTCTTTGCATGAAGTTGAACAAGTATCTTCTAAGCTCTTCAAAAGGCATCGCTGTGCAAAGCTACGGAGTCAAATTACAACACATTGGATTGCAAATGTCAGTTCGGATTTGTAAGAGGACCGCTTTGAAGTTTGTACTTTATACAATGCTGGATTTGTCAAATTAACGCGCGCGAACATGCACTTTGATGCCGGAGTGAAATGAAGTCATACGTTAGCAACTTTTGTGGTATTCAAGGGCTACGCATGTGTTGAGTATTCAGCACGCCAAAAGCAAACGACCAACTCACGACCAAGAATGAGCTTGTTCTGCTTAGCTGCTTCTGTATGTGCGTCCTTCTCTTTTTCATGATCAACGTCTTAATTTCAGATAATGTCTTATATTCTGAAACCTCCAAGCGGGGAATGCTCGATTACGGACGCTGATCAGTTGAATAGGCAATTGTGCTACGAATATAACAAGCCAGAGTTGCCAGTGGTTCGTCCATCACTATCACCTGTTGAATAAGCGTCGTCCCGAAAGTTCTTTCCATTGTTTCGACTTGCCATAAAAACACTTGACAAAGACGGGAAAACACTTTGTATATTTGATGTAGATTTCCTCCACTTTTCAAGAGTCGTGATTCCAGACCATTCGCTTTGGTGGTCACTAAGATTATCACCAAAATTCAGAACTCATATTTTTAACTTTCAAGTTTGGCAATTTTTCAAAAATCTTACCCAACTTTTGTAAAAGCTGTGATAGCGAATGAATAGAATAGAAGTGCAGCACTATTTGGCATTCAGTTATATATTTTGAAGTACTTAGTAGTCACTTCCGCAAGAAGTTAGTGGAATAGATGAAGATTCTTTATTTGAAAATACGTTCATTCGACAATACGGAACAATAACTTATTCGACGCAATAATGCGAAGAACAGTCATTCGAATATTCGATTAATTAAGCAGGTGAAGCGCGTATTCGAATGTTCGAATAGTCGAACACTTGACCATTGTACCATCATTCGAATAGTTTCGAGTTGGAATAATGCAAATCGCGAATCGAATAATATTCGTTTGTTCCAACATTTTTCAAAAGTCGATTATTCGATATTCGCTCGTTCGATGAAATTTTCCCGTCGTCAAAATTGTAGAGTACCTGGGGTGTCCAAACTTCATAATTCACATGATTCATCTCTGAGTTTCACCAATGGGGAAGTGTCAAGTCTAGGGGTGTACGGGCCCTAGCTTGATGTGTAGCGGTACAGGTTGTTATTATATATATTTATTATCTACATATATTACAAGAAAGGGGAAGGGGGAAGACTGACTAGGCAGCCTTACGGGACGCGGTCGTAGGGGGTCACTGGCTCCTATCTGACCTTCTCGGCCAGCTCACGGGAGAGCAGCAGGCGGAGCTTAGCTGCGTCCCGACATCTCCATTCCTTCAGAAAGCTCGTCCTCGAGCTTGTTCGGCTGTTGTTGAATGTCTTCCGAGTTACGTGTGTAAAGGGTACACGTGTTACGGCGAGACCATAAGGAACTCCGATTTCGGTACCATTATCTTCTGCTTGATTGAGTAGAAGAGTTGGCTTAGGCGGATTGGTTAACCAAACACGACCTTCACCTCATCCTAGGGGTATAGAGCGAGCTTGTCCTCAAGCGGAGAGATATACGGAATGAACGATGTGACGTAGGGGACTGCTTGGAAGAGGCAGTAACATGTAGTTGTAGGAAGTGAACAGCGTATTATATCTCGGAAATTGACAAAGGGGAATAGTTGGCGTGGAGATTTTAGGAGTATAATGTGACCGGTATTTGAATGTTGATACGGGGAAGTTGTGGGTTGGAAGGGAACTTGTTGAGAACATGTTAATAAAAAAAATAGCGTGGTGAGCAGAAATTACATAGAAACCGAAAGTATTGAGCGATATTGGATGACATTAGTGATTCTGAATTTATATTTTACATGAAGTAGTTAAGCAACATGTGGAATTTTAGGAAGTATAATAAAATAAGGCATTGTATAATTTGAACCGAGTGACATATGGTTATACAGCATATAAATAATGCGATCGATTAGAAAACGGAGAGGAAGATTTAGATGCAGAATTGAGCACAACAAACTGTGTTTAATTCAACATAGTGGCAAATTTTGAGTGTTAGAGAAAAGGGAAATTTTTTTTCGCTGCCTAGAACAAAATATTTTTTTCATTCTTTGAACTGCCGTTTCAAAGAAATTTGTGCTTATAGATAATCGCAGCGGTGCGACAAAATAGGTGTAAACAAACTCACGTTGAGAAATATCTCGACAGCAGAAAAAATAAAACTCTGATAGTCGAATTTTTTCCAAACTGAGTTTTGCGTTTGAAAATTGTCTTGCAGTCTTGCGACGAAATTCAAGACTACATTCGTGAACAAAACAAACGTGATATCGTTCATGTTCTGATGTTTCCTTTTTTAATTGTTTTTTTTGAAAAAAAAAGTGGTTTTTGGAAGCATTAGCCCATTTTCGACATAGACAACATGAAAATGCAAACCAAGTTATACAAAATAAATTAATAGTACATTTTGGCATAGTAAATTATACAAACAGAACGTTTCCACTGCAGAAACTATGATATGTAGTTTTTGAGTTATAAGTGTAAAAACTTCAGGGGAAATGATCCTAACATCATGTGTGGTAATTCACGACTAATTTTCAATCTAAGAAAGCTATCTATGTTTCTTCAACGTCCAGATCCAATACAGAAAATTTTATGGTGTGATTGTTCCTGAATTCTGCTGAAATCTGTAAAGGAATCATTACCATCCTTTTCTAGGGAAAAATAAAAACTGGGTGACGTGAAATGTTCTAAACAGTTTCTTTTCATTCCCAAGAATGAATTTCAGTGCGACAAAAAAACTATGCCTCCATTGCTTATTGTCAGCTTCGGCTGATCACCTTTCAAAAAAAAAATGCGGTCATTTCTTCTGATCAGAATATCAATCTGGATATCTGAACATGTTCAGAAGCACTGAGGATTTTTTTCTTTTGGCAAACAGCAAGTTATTTCTTCTGCGAAGCGTTTCGGTTAAAAGAGAATTGTTCTCTGAAAACAATCTCCATTCAGCTACAAGTAATATTCTCTGAAAATATTTTTAATTGTAGTTCTGATTGCTACGTTTAACAACGTAATGCAGACTTGGTTTGTGCAATTGCACAAAACTGGAGGAACTGCTATATTCCAATGTTCTTACCAATAGTCTGTCCATTAATTAGAATCAAAGTCATGAGCGCGGTTTTCAATGAACTGTTACAATCGATGCATGTTTTACAACCATTTTGCGAGCTTCTTCATTGTTTGAGTGTGTGATTACAGGTCTTATCCAGAAATGCTGAGGCAACGAGCCGATGTGAATTACTTAGAAAAAATTATTGCACTTTCGGGTTGTCAAACTCAAAAAGTCAGTGCAAACAGGACGATGGACGAATTTTGTAAAAGAAAGTTTTTTTTTCATCAGATTTGTGCACAATCAATAGAAAAAATTACGTCATGGAAACAACTCGAAATCTTTCAAAAAAACGTTCATCCAGAAGCATAATCTTTTTGACTAAACTGCCATCACTACCTTTGAATTTTCTTAACATGCAGAAACTGAGCTTGGCCGAGCTCTTCGTTACTGTCGTTGAATTCAGGAGTGCGAAAGAAGTAAATAGTAATCAGACTTTATGCTAGCCTTGCTCACACATCTCAAAAGTAGTCCGATCTGCAAAAAAAGTGTGCCATTTTATCACTTTGTATGTAGTGACGGTTGTGGTGTAAACAGACACATCTGAATTGAGCAACAGAAGTGGAAATTGCTTTTTTGTGTTCGGTAGAAGTAATAGTTTTGAATTTTTCAGGTACCTCATATTGTAAGGCACCTAAAAGTGCTTGCGATAAAATTGGTTTCGAAATTCTTGCAAAAAATAATAAGCTTATTAAAAATTGACTGCGTCATATAATTCTGGGATCTGCTCTTCTAGCTTCTAAAATAGCGAATTGAAAAGTTTGCCTTTTTGCTGAAAGTTATAACCTTGAGACCGGCAAAAGCTGCACATTTCACATCCTCCTCCAAAAAAAATGTTTTTTCCTTTCTCTCGATGTTCAAAAAAAATAAACCAAATTCTTTTTTTTTTGAAAATGTCTTTCTTCTCAGTTCGAGAATGTTTTTAGAGTGTTCTTTCTTCATGAATGTTCCTGCAAACGAATTAGAGGTTGCTCTAATGGATGACAAATTTCGGAAAAGTGGATGATTGAAAAATTCGTAGCTCTTGTGAGAAAAAAGATTTCAAGTTAGGATTTTCACTGCCAAAAATGAATGTGAGTTTTTGTGAATTTGTAATTCAGAGTTGTTTTTTCGATCGAGATCATTCATGTGTTGATGAAAAAAAATTGAAAATAAGAAAGATTGTTCTCAAATCTGTTGTACTAATTTGATATTTTTGTGAGGTTCAATTTAGAAACTAAGAAAATGCTTGGTTTTTCTTTTCGAAAGCGCTTGTGAAAGTGAAGTAACCCGTGCAAAAACGTTTTCTTTATAACAATATTTTTGAATAAGTTCAGATTGGTGGAGACATTAAATAATCAATATCAAGTCGGAGTTTGAGGAAAGAATCTTGAAGATTTGATTTTTATGTGGAGTGGTGTTTTTCTTAAGCGAAAAATTTGGTCTGTTCCAGTATAAGGTTTATTTTGAATATCAGTTTCTTCCTGAATAAATTTTTATGATGACGAGAAAAAAAATTCTAGCAATTGGAAACTATGGTAATAACTATTCATTTTTCTTTGAAAAAAATTATGAAGAGTTTCAACCGTGTAAAGAAACCTTATCTCTTTCAATTTCAGAATTTTCAGCAGAAATGTTCTCTGAAAACAATTCTACTTCACATTTCGCCAAACACTATGTGAACATACCAAGGGTTGTGATCTGAAAAGTACTGAAAGTGAAAGAAATTTCCTTTCCTGCTGTGTTACAACCGCATTTTGCGTATACCAACAATTGCTTGAAATTTCTAATGTAGATCAAAAGAAAAAAGAAAGCGCGATGTTCTCAAATTGTTCAGCCTCATAGAAGCTAGCCTTTTTCCCCTTCGAAAATAGATGAATACAACCAAAGTTACTAAATAATGATGAATATTGCAAAGTCGGTTAAGCAGTGCTGTCCTAATTTCTTCTCAAAGAAGATGGAATTGGATGTTGGGTCTGATATTAATTCTGTATTTTAGAAACTTTGTGAAGCAAAACCCTGAAAGTTGGTTGTGCAAAAATTTTTTTTAGTTTTTTTTTTCAGACTTACAACAAAGTCGGAAGATTGTCAGTTATAAGCAAATTTAATGCAAGCACAGTGTAGCTGATGCATAGATTGAAAAATGAAATTTTTTTTTTGAGTGTTTCGAAATTGAAATGGATAACAAAGCGATTTGTTTCTTTTTTTCTTCGCTTTTCTTGTTTTTCTTTTTTTTCAGCATTTCAATTCCAATTTGAAATGGCATCAGGTCGTTCTTCTTGAAAGAAATGTTTGTGCAGTTTGAGTTGAAGAAGAAATTGATTGAACGCTCGAAATATTACCAAGTAGACGTAGTAAGAGCAAGAAATGTGATTAAGAACATTAGCATCTACAAAAACTCAAAAAAATCACTTCCAAACTTTTAATCATTTTTTCACTTAGTCACTTGGTGAAAAAAACGCTGTTCTAATTTTTTTTTGTAGGATTCTGAGACTTTTTGAGCTGAAAGTATGCCAATTCTATTTTTGAGGAAAAGATGCTACCGCAAATGTGATAACAATGTTATTATCTCTATATCTGACATTTCCAACCTTGGAGCAATGTAAATCAAAGGATATAAGATTTCAACTCGTTGCGCTTTTTTTTTACTACCATCTAAATCACAAGTAAAGGACCGAAAATTTTGGTTTTTTTTTTAATTGAGAATTTGATGATATATCACTACTTATAAGTATAGCTTAAAGAGTATGATTGTCAGAAGCAGAGGATGTTAGATAGATAACTCAGATCATGTTGATTTTTTTTTTTGAATCTGTACTCCAAAGTGTGAACTAATTCAAAAATTTCAAGTCCAAGCGTCTAAAAATCAATGCATATGGCAGAGTATTCGACAGAATTGATCGCAATTATAAACAAGATCCGCTGTTTTGGCATTTGCATATGTTAGAACGCAGTTTTGGGTACAACGTGGAAGCGCGTTATTGTGACTATAGATTCGAAGGACAAAGACTACTGGATTTTTTTTTTCAAGGCAGCAATGATTTTTATCTTATGTTTGATACATGGTGACTGTTCCTCAAAATTGAGGCTATCAATCTACTTGAGTAACTTGAAAAAGACGATGAGTATCTGCTCTTGAATTTAAATGACATGAGATCTGATCTATGCATGATCGATTTGGGCGTGATCAGTTATCAACATTGTGGAACTATTGGCAACCGTAGAAAATTTAACTCGGAAGTTGCGTAATTCCTCTCATGAATTTTAAAAAGGCGGCTGCGATATGCGATCAAAAGTTTCACTACTAGTCTCCGGATTGACTTGTAGGAGGCACGCGCCGAGACCGATGGTTGATGCATCGGTGTGGATGATATAGGGTTTTCCTAGAATAGGAAGCACTAAAACAAGCGCATCCACTAGGGCATGTTTTAATGCTTGGAATGCTATTTCTCACTCCTTGCTCCAAAGAAAAACTGCATCTTTTATGCGAAGTTTGTTCAATGGATGGGAAATTGTAGCAAAACGCGGTAAATCTTCAAAAGTACGATCCTGCACTAAGAATGATTTGAGTGCTATTATTATCTGTGAGGCGCGGAATATCACCAAAGCTGTCGAAATTTTTTTTTATTGATCTAGACGTGTATCATTTTCATGAAACAACAAACAATATAATTAGTGTTGTGTATAGTATGAATATTTCTAAATATTTCAAAAGGTTTGAAGTGGTTTTGTATCGACAGCAGAAGGTAAATATTACGATAATATAATTTGCGTAAGATATACGGCAGCGGGATATCGGGCACAACTGTTGTTGTTGGCAGTATAAGTTGCATAAGAACAGACGCTAAGGGGTCATACTGTGCAACTGCTGCTGTTGGACGTATACCATGATCGTAAAAGATTAGGTTACGCAATTATTAATCCTGTTCCAAGGCTTATCGCGACGCAAAGCAGACGTATTTGCACTATCGCAGCTGAAAGGTCATAGCGCTCAAATAGTATTAATTTGTCACAAAAAAAAATTTGTCGCGGGTCACATGCTTACAACTTGCGAGGGCAGCTGCGTTGCTCTATAGCCAAAGGGGGTCACCGCGCGCGGACAGTAGCACTGGGTTTTGCTATATTTCCTGAGAGGTCGAAGCATTACGTTTTGTCGACACTTCCCAGCAGAAGTTATCTGCAGTGGGCCAGCAGATTTATCTTTCTGGGTCTAATACTGCAGTGAATTTTGTGCTAGCAATTGCGAACAAGTCCATTGTCTAATTATAAAAAATAAAAAAAATAAAATAAGTTAACAAAAATTCACGGAATCACGGTTTCACGGATTCACGGATCACGGATCACGGATTCACGGATCACGGATCACGGCATCACGGATCACGGCTGCTAAATGCGCTTTTTAAATTCACGGATTCACGGATTCACGGAATCACGGATCACGGAAAATGCGAGCGCTTTACGAAAGAAAGAAATTGACAAAATGGGACTGTTCGCAGGACTGTATAAATAATTTTTATTTTATTTTATTTGATAATTTTTTTTCTTTCTGAAAAGGTTAAATATTTGACTCACACAGAGATTAGATATTTCACTCACACAGCTAATATATTTGTGCAACATAAAAAAAAACACTCACACACAATTGTTCGTTGGTGACGTCCGTAGCGATCGATCGAATTGTAGAAGGGGGGGGGGGGGGTAAGTTTTTGGAACCCATATCAAAAGTTGAGAAGAGAAAAAAAATTATTCTAGAATTCTAAAAAAAGAAATCTTCCCTGGGACCTCCATGTCAAGTCTAGGGGTGTACGGGCCCTAGCTTGATGTGTAGCGGTACAGGTTGTTATTATATATATTTATTATCTACATATATTACAAGAAAGGGGAAGGGGGAAGACTGACTAGGCAGCCTTACGGGACGCGGTCGTAGGGGGTCACTGGCTCCTATCTGACCTTCTCGGCCAGCTCACGGGAGAGCAGCAGGCGGAGCTTAGCTGCGTCCCGACAGAAGAAAAGACGCCTAACAAAAAGAGGAGAAAAATTACATTAAACGATATTCGGACTGCATGTCGATTAATGTTTTACGGGGTATGACTGTATTTCCACCTTTCTGCATATTTTAGGCCTTTTCGACATCTAGAACCCGGATTTGAGCTTTGAACCGGATGGAAAGACCGTATTGAGGCCTTTCCCCAGGGAGCGTTAGCCCAGTGGAAACGGCTCCGAATACATGTAGCTGCCATAACACCAGATGAGATGCAGATTATTGGCGATCACACAGGCTGCAGTATAAGAATACGACCAAGATCATAAAGTCCATGGTTCGGTGACGACGGCTACGATGACGGGGCTAACGTTCGCCCTGGGATGAGGTTAGCGCCACTGCTCGGGAGTTGGCATCGGAATCTCTCTAGCTTGGAGTTGCTGGCGCGGCCACGCTCTGAAATAAATGAGTCAGCGCTGGCGTACTGTGAGCTTGGATGTTAAGATAGAATTCCAGCGCGTAGCGCTGCCCTTTCAACCCACTTTCAACAAGCAGCTCGGACGAGGGTTTCATTGGAAAGTTGGGAAGGAACACAGCTAGCCGAACTGTGCCTGAAGACCCTGTAGCTTGTAATTTTTGCTTTGGACAGCATGCACAATGCGGAAGCGATATTGGGGCTCCGCTCCGAACACGTAAGTGAAGCCGTCCGAGCGCGCCGATTGGGGATGTGCGCGCCGGTTCGAGGACGATATTTGCGCAAGGAGAACACCAACTAGCGGACTGGCCTGGAGATTAGTGGGGTAGCAGGAACCCCACCACAGCCATATACTCCAGAGCGCAAAACCGTCGGGATACTGCCTTGAACCCTACCAAAAAAACGCAAAGACCTTTCGGAACGACCTAAGAATTTGTGTAATATTGATCACTAGCTGGCAAGCCCGGCTCCTCCCGACATTGTCTGTATTCGTAATCATGCATCAACTTACTATAAGCATGCTTATAGTAAGTTTCAACTCAGTTTAGGCGGAAATTGGACTGCCGGGGGTCCGCTTCGCAAAGGTTCGCGCCGCTTTGCAGTCTGCGTCTTTCATTTTAATCTATCTCGCTGAGCCAGTGGCGGTGCGGACGCGCTGCTCCACTTAGGGCCGCATGCACTAACATCCCTGCGGCGAGGGCAGCGGCGTCCCCAATGATGAAAAACCCGCAGCGGCGTCCGCACGCGGTCCCTTCATAACGGGGGACGCCGCTCCCCTCGCCGCAAAAATGTTAGTGCATACGGGCCTTAGAATGCTTCATCTACTCCGGGTTAAAAAAGACTGTACTTAGCCCTCTATGCCAACTCCCAGCCCCGTAGCTCAAACTTGGCAAGAAATCCTGAGAGCGATACCGATCGATAACCGAAGCAGCCCACGACCCCTGACTTAAAAGTGTACGTGTGCAGCGGTGGCGTACCCAAGATTTCGGCTCGGGGGGGGGGCGGCAAAAATTTTCTTCAAGTTAAGCTGCGTGGCGTCAGCCACGCACTCCGAAATTTTTTTAGGGAGGCCTCTCAAAATTTTTGCGGCCCCCAACCCCTAAAATCTGGAAAGAGTAGGCGTGGCGTCAGCCAGGCCCCGGAAAAAATTTTTTCCAAGGCTAATTTGAATTTTTAAAAATTTAAAAAATTATTTTAACTGTTTAGATAAATAAGCAAGTCACTTGCACATTTTCATAATGTAAGTACCTCTCAAAATTTCGCGACCTGTTCTCGGGAGGGCCCCCCCCCCGCCCCCTTTCGGTACGCCACTGGTGTGCAGAGTTTGGTCCGGATCTCAGCAATAAAATTTTTCTTTGGAGCATAGTACACACGTACAGATAGGCATAAATACAGGCGAGCAGTCATTCAGCTTCATATATTATTCTTGTTTCAGTTTTACTCTTCCTCTGCTAGAGAAGCTGCGGCAAGGGTTGGTTTCGCAAGTGCTATGATGAGAAAAAAGGCAGATGATGGCTTCAGATACAAACTTTTTAGAGGGTATGTTGAAACCATCAGAGATTTCCAAATTTTGAATTGACTTCCAGAAACCCTGATGCGGCGGTAATCGCTGCGTGTTCGGAACCTAAAATAAATAAGGTAACCTATTCTGATCATTAATACTTGTATTAGGTTGATGCAAAATTAATGAGCGTTTTTTAGGCCTTTTTTCAGGACAAATTTTTCCATAAAGTTTCTTTTTTAAACCCGACATAACATAACAATGGAAAGCTCTTTTCGTTTTCTATCTAAACATGGTTGAAGAGGGCCTTTAGCGTTAATTGCGAAAAGTTTATAGAGCTCCAAATAACAGCATTTAAAACTAAAATTTCATTGCAATTACCTTTCTGGCTAGGATTGAAGCGCGAATGGTGATGCCACCTCAAAATTATAGCTACTGCATGTAGTTGAAATTGTCTACATCATACATGCTTGATTATATTTTTTGAGGTTATCCATATTGAGATATCGGCGTCTCAAGATAAATAATTGTTGTAAAAAATCTATGGCCCATGAATCCTTTTTCAAAAAAGCAATCGCCAGAGCTTTGCTTATTCTTGTGAGCGTAAGGGTAGAGCATCGCGTTAACAGTTTTTGCAAAAACATTTGGGTAAGTAGCAGAAAATCGAAAATTCCACAGTTCGGGAATATGAGTCCCACTAAAAAAATGTTGAAAAAATTGATAATTTTGGTTGTAGAATCTCCATTTTTGCCAATTTTTTTGTCCAAGCCTTTCGACTTATTTTTTACTACTATCTTGGCTACAAATCAAGCTATTATACTTATCCAATAGTAATGAAATCTGAAGAGAGCTATGATGTATCAAACACGAGTTTTTGGAATTTTTTTCTTTTTTTCAATCCATGTTTTGTTCCCGGTTTGTATATGAGTGTAGCTTAAACTTGCGCTGTGTTGCGAAAGGTTTGCTGCTTCAGATGGTTTCTATCGCACTTGATAGTGTGGCTTTTCCAGAAAGTTATAACAAGTCAAAGTGAGAATTCGCAAACGCTCGTTATTTTTGCATCAACCTAATATAATATTTGACTAGCTCTGATTATGATTAGCCTAAAATAATAGATAGAATCAAAGAATTCGGACTAATCTTTGTACCAATAAATACTAATACTAGGTATATCAATAAACTAATTATGCTGAATATGAGCTAGCTCCAGCTATTTGTGAATTTTTAGTGTGTTTTTGCGTTTTTTGCTTCATTTTTGACATGACAGACCTGAGATCGAAGAAATTATGTGAGCTGAATCTTAGTATGCAAACATGAACCTCGACGGAGTGAGGCGGATGTTGATGGATTATTTAGGTTAGAACATTTTTGACTGGATATGCGATCTATTGATCTTCTGCACTTTACGCTCTGAAGGCCTACAAATTCGAGGCATGTTAAGCTGAATTCCATAATAGTTCTGACAAGATGAGCAACATTGATGAAGTTTTATGGCAGGCTACAAAGATTAGGCCTTCAGTTTTCGAGACCTCTTGACCGGTTGAGCCCTTGGCAGCATGAGCAGCCAATTTTTCGTGTGCCTTAATAGGGTCTCCGTTTTTACCGTGGAGACCCGTATCAAGAATATCAAGCCTATCCTTCCTGAACCTTAGAGATATAGTTAACCCGATTGAATATGGTGATTTCGATGCTATATAATACGCAATACGAGTGCGAAAGGGGACTTCAGGTTTGACAGACACGCCGAAAATCTGATAATCACTATGAAAGGAGATTTTATAATTATACAATGGAGCGCAAATTTGGACCTTTAGTTTTAGACCACCTATATGGAGAGATTTTCGGCTTGTATCGTTTGGTGCAATTTCCTCTCTTCGTTTATTGGAGTTTTCGGAGTTCGTTTTTTGCAGCAAGACAGCGATTACTCAGTTATGAGGCACACCACGAGGTTGCTTTCGAGAATTCTAAAACCGCAGTCCCTTTTGACATTGCAGAAATACGAACAGCCTCTCATGGATTTTTGTGGAACTATGTTTATAATCTGCAGCGAACGATGAGTGTATAAAAGTGGAGAAGACATCAGGATAATTAGGGACAAAACAACAGAAGGCGGAAAAAATGAGGTTTTTTTGTGTCATCAAGGGACGTAGAAAACAGAGGGGTTGAAACATGGGTTAAGGTGAGTACCATTGGTAGAGATTGAACTAAAAATGGATTTACGTAAAAAATTCCGATAAATTACGTAAGGAAAGGGGTAAATTATGACTTTGTTTGGTCCCGCGCAACCTCAGGGTTCTCCCAGGTTGCGCGGGAGCAACCTAGAATGGAAGAA
Organism: Cylicocyclus nassatus; assembly: GCA_958299035.1. NCBI lineage: Eukaryota > Metazoa > Nematoda > Chromadorea > Rhabditida > Strongylidae > Cylicocyclus > Cylicocyclus nassatus. Next base: position 14,939,443 of record CATQJL010000223.1, read on the forward strand.
CGCTTACAACTCCTTTCACTCACATATTTTTCTCATAATTTTCATACTTTTCTTACATCCATAGTCACGAAGCTATACACCAAACATAATCTCTATTGCTTAGTCGTTTAAACTAACTGATTGTTTATTTTTTTGTGGATATGTTTTGGTTGGTAATCTGCGCACACAAGTTTGTGCACTAATGGTGCTTGAAACATGTCAACCTACTTGTTAGTGATAATATGTTTTTACAGCTTCACATACAGGCCTACTAAGGGCCGCATGCATTAACATCCTCACTGGGGAGGGGACGGCAGCTTGAAAGAAAGCTTCATATTCTGAAGCTCCAGATATGTGGACTTCCCGTTGTCTACCTATCCTTAAGTATTCCTACTATCCTTCACTATGCGCCAGTGACGCACCGAAGATTTTGGCTCGGGGGGGGGGCAACAAAAATTTTTTCGATGAAGGTGCGTGGCGTCAGCCACGCACTTCGAAAATCTTTTTGGCCTGCTCCCTAAAATTTTCGCGGGCTCAGAACCCCGAAATTTGTACTGACTATCTATAGCAGTTTAAGCGTGTTTCTGATAAGAACAATTGAAAGAAAGGGGGCTCCCCGCGGTCAACCGTTTCACCTTCAAAGTCATTTTTCTTTTTTTAGAGTGGATGAAAATATGCCGAAAATTCTGCTGATTATCTAACCAAATAGTGCCTAGCATGTTTCTGATAAGAACAAGAGTGATATATCAAAGTCATGAAAATCACGATGAACCACAAGTCGAAAGTTGGGTTTTGTCGAAAATCTCGATAATTCCATAACTCAATTGTTCTTATCAGAAACACGCTTAAATGCTATAGATAGTCAGTACAAATTTGGAATGTTTTCGTTAACTTCGAAGAAAGAAAAATGGCTTTGAAGGAAAGACGGTCGGGTGCTGGAGATCATCAGGAGATCCACAAAAAGCTGGAAAATGAGGCTTGTACAGCTTCTCGCTCCTGTGCAATATGGTCATTATAAAGGGTAGGAATACTTACGGATAGGGAGGCACTGTGAAATCGATCTGGAGCTTCAGGATTTGAAGTATTTTTCTAAGCTGCGATCCCCTCCCTGGCGGTGATGTTAATGCATGCGGTCCTAAGAAAGAATTGTGCAAATGTGCTTACATTTTGCCAGATCAGAGACTCCACTCTCGAAAGTTTACGTTTCCCTTTTGCTTCCCTCTCAAAAATACCATCCAGCATATGAAAGCGCCAACTCGCTGAGCCCTGGTTAGGAGCCCTGCTATTATACAGCATCATCATCGCCACTCTCATTCTCGGTGAACGGTGCCTCTAAATGCTTACACCAGACTTGGCAGGTAGGCGCGCAAAGTACAAAAAATGGTCAGAAGTGGAAGTGGCCATCCAAACTAGCTGCATACCAATGAATGCAGCATAAAACGGTGAATTCAAGTCTCCTGTATCTGCTGGTCTTTGTGGAAGAACTTATAAGCATTTAGTGCAAGAAAATCATACAGCTCTAAGATAGGGCACATTAATGCCTCTTCAGCTCCCCTTCAGGTATGCGACACGAAGTAACCTAAAAGCATGTTTGATCCAGCACTGAGCCAATGGCTCTGTACGACCAAAACTGGCTTTTCACGCAAGTTTTCTTTGCAATATAGTTGCTTACAACTTTGTTTACAAAGGCGTGCGGAGGTATGGAGGACAGCTTCAGAATCATTGTTCTGTGCTATGCGGCTTGCTTGAATTGGACACTTCGACTTCTGTTCATTCACTTTTTAGTTAAAAGGAACAACTTCTTGACGATTATATCTCTTCACAGCGAGGTGTTATTGATTAGGATGCCGTTGATATGTAATGCTGCAGAAATTATTCTGGCAATAGTTTTTATGAGACAAATATGATAAGACTGTCAAATAGTCTGTGCGCGGCAATGCAAGTAATTGTTATTTGTTCATAGAAAGCCATGTTGCAACGACCTGACTGCTGAGGTGACTGATATAAAAGGTCAAATCAAAATTTAAACCTTATATCTGAAAATTTTTCTTCAGATTTTGAAATCCGCCTCGGGCCCGGTGGCATATGGATGTTACAAAGGAAAAACCAGAACAATGTGTGCATTTTGGAAAAATTCGAGCTCAGTGATTTCTGGAAATACCTAATGGCTGGTTTTTCACAATTTGAATAAGCTGTATTTTCAAACAGTTTCACACAATTAGTCTTTGACAAGTGTTGTAAAGGGCAGTCGGAAAAGGCTCGCGATTGTTCCTAATGCATTGCGGAAGTGGACGCCCTGGAACGCAATCTCGCATAAGTATGAGCCCATAACTCAAACAAGTAGTGGGCAATACGGTCGGAACGCTAGGACCCCAAGATGTGAGAGTAAGGCGAGCTTGTCGTTTTACTCCTGCGGCAGTGTCGCACGCAGCCACAGTCAAAATTATAGGATCCCGCAGCAACTCTGCGCCTTGGGTTTTGGCGGGAACTGTGCTGATTCAAATTTAGATTAAAGGCTTTTTAGGGAGATTTGCAGCCTAGCGAATAGGCTCCAGTAAGCGAAAAATGTGAGATTTAAGTTCTTTGGCACACTTCTTTTAACTGCAAAGATCAGCAAGAGGTAAAATCATTTATACCCTCCCAAAATTGACATCGACACTTTTGCTATGCTACACGGAATAATCAAAACAGTGACAGGGCAATAAAAGCTTTAAAAATCTTCGCAGTTAACACGCATCCTCACTGCATCCCTCATCCTTTTCATGTTAGAAAATCCCACTTTCCTCCACTTCAGTTGCAAAAACTCAGACAACTGACGGGAAGTTCGCAAGATTGGAAAACTTCTACCAGGTCACCTGGGGAGATGGTCAAGAGGCGCGATTTTTCTAGGTGTCACCTACTTAGAACTCCAGTTTCATGTTATGGGAGAGTTCAAAACGTGCCGGACAAAGTGTTCGTTGGCTTACCAGCTTTTTGAAGTAACCAACTGATAAGTTTTTTTTGTTTTTTGCTAGAAAACTGACCGAAATACTTACAAAATTGGTGTTAACTGCATTTTCATGGGTTTTTGATTTTTGACAATTTTGTTTGAAATCGACTTCAAGGTGATAAGATGGAACAATCCCTAAATTCTCAAATATGTTTCTTTCGAAATTTTAAGTAATTCTGGGACTTCTGAAACACTAAATATGTGCCATATGCTGCCCATCTGGCAATAGGAATCGCGCCTCTTGACATGCACCCCTCTATTTATTGAAGGAAATCTATGAATTTGTTCTTCAGTTTGACGGAACTTCATGCATAAAATTTGTAAACTGAAGTATAAATAATCTCACACACGCCTCATGCCTTGTCAATGCAAGTTTTTCGCTGCTTGTGAATTTCATTCCTAAAGCAGACTGTATAAGAATAATTACTAAGTGATTTGAACATATGATTTCCTAAGAAAATAGGAAGGATAGGTATTGCTTGTTTTTAAAAGCAGTATTTGTTTACGTAGGAGACACTTTACCAAATCCTATTCAAGTCTCAACATACGATATCATCGGATTTTCTTTGCGGATATTCAATGAACTTCCATTTATCGCCTTAAAAACGAATCAACTTGATTGTTACAGCAGGTTCAAACCCATCTAGGCGAAGTTAAGCTGACGCGACCGCCATGCAACCCATTCGTGGCTTAGTCAAACGCATAGAAGACTTATGTAGCGGCAGAATGACTGTGGGAATCAATCACTTCTGTCGGAATTTCGGACAGCAGCATTTTGATCGGGAGGTTAACGAGATAATTTAATCTCCCGCATTCATGCAGACCGGAAGATAATCTGGGCTTCAGGCGTAAGATCCAGTGATGTTGTGATATTCAGTCACGGCGCAACTTAACTGATCACTGTTGAAGGGTTTTGGAATGCATTTCATACTCATTTTTTTCGAGTTTATATGCACTTGTCAGTATTCAAATGAATGTTAACATTGAGGACTTTTTAGAACATTTTACACAATGTATAACAAGTGTTTTTAGTTTTTCAAGGTAGTAAGAGTGCAAACGGAACTAAATATGAGCACAAGAGTAAAGCTATGGATTTACTCCATCTCTTCTAGTCAGCGTAGTAATATTAAGAAAGAAATGGTTCGTCACAAAACGTAAGGGAGTAAAGTAGATGTGAGATGAGATCCTGGTTTCTTCAAAGTTTTTCTTCATTTCGTCGTCTTTAGTTTTCTTGATGTATGGGCGGAGTCGAAGGTGGTTGTGCAAATGCGTTTTTTCTGAAATAAGGGTGTTAATTTGAAGTTAATGTGCATAGAGTAGATTTATAGATTAGATAGACTGCTGTGACTTTACTACTTTCGCTTCTCAACTGCAAAAAACTTCCCTCATTTAACAAGAAAAATACCATGCTTGTCTGCAGCTTCTTGCTGGATATTGGCACTGAGCTTGCTTCCGCTTTTTGCCCGCGTCAACCAAAACGGGATTTAACAGACTTTAGATAGCCATAGCCGGAAACGGGACTTGCATTACTTGGGCCAGAATGTCAAGTTGCTTGCTACTGAAAAAGTATGCCTGTTCAAGCTGTTTATTCTCAAGTTATTTGTAACTTTTATGCGCATTTGCCCTTCATGGGCGCTACTTGACGGCCTTTGAGATTGAACCTGCTCAATTCCTGTTTTTTTCTTACAAGGGAAGGATACTAACTTAGATTCGCCTTTTGAGATGAGGCACATATATTTGGAATCAGCTTTGAACGCTGATTCCAAATATGCCGTTCCTACTGCTTAGCATTATTCCGGAGCGAGTTATGGGCTTGCCGTTGTGAATAACTAACAAACTTTTGACTGTCGTAAGACGGCGTATAAATAGGAACCTGCTCGAAAAAAGTGCTAGGATGTTGAAGTAGCATCAGATTAATTCTTTCGATCTTAAAAGGGAGCATTATAGAATTGCAAAACCACCTAGACGTAGACACTGTAGCTCGAAAAGCACGCAAACTTTGCATAGAAAAGAGACCATAACTCGCTTCAGAATAAAGCTAAGCAGCTAGAAATAGCATATTTGGAATCAGCGTTTCAACCTGATTCTAAACACATTCATTTCATATGATCATGTGTGTCATTGCACACACAGTCCAACTTTGGCGTTCCCATCCTGGACTCATGGGAAAAAACCCTTCAGGTAAGTGTTTTGAAGGTGTTCTTAGCATTTTCTTTCCTTTTCAGTTACTAATCACCTCAAATTGATGAAATAGACATCGATCGGTAAGTCTCTTGCGTTTTTGCTATTGCAAATCCAGGATGAGGATGCCAAAGGTGGACTGTGTGTGCAATAACACACATGATCATATTTTGTCTCGTTGGGTTTTTTGAACATGTATTGGATAGCAGGCGGCACTTCTGCAGTTGGTAACAATGAAAAAGATTTGACTGCGGAGTCACGAGTAGGAATTGTTGTTTGCTGGACATAGTGTGCAGGCTCAAAAGTAAGTCGCAAATGACTCGACAATATGTTCCTTACAATGACAGGAATGTAAACTGAAAAAAAGGTCTGCCAGCGAGGCCCTCGAAGTTGTAAGTTCCAGCTTAAGAAAACAAATGTCTTTCGCCATTTTCTCACCATTTGCTAGTAGCTGTGCGAGTACGATTATTACCATTGGACCCCTCTGATTGGAAGTGCATGAAAGTGCTTAACAGGAAATGGTCAAAATTAAGCCAGCCATTCCGGACACTGGTCTGGAATGGCTGTCTTAATTCTGGTCTGGTCTGGTAGTAAAGCTAATTCAGTTCAGGTGAACTGAACTGAGGCCCTCATCCAAGATTCGGTAAGGTAGACTGTCTATCACCAGCTTCCCATGTAGTAAGAATGCAAAATGAAATTTCAGCTGACCGTCCGTCTACCTGACGAGGTAGTCTACCTTACTTCAGTCAGTCCACAATCAGTTAGACTACCAATTGATTTAAATAGTGTGTCAATGATGATACGCAGAGAAACTTCTCGTAAGTTACTCCTGAGTAACTTACGATACACGTCAGTTTAACATGTCGGTGAGGAGCCACAGTGATGCTAACGAGACTTAACGAGATCTAACAAGTGCGGCCACATCCCCGCCGCTTAAGCCAATGACGTAGAACTGAATGTTTGGCAAACTCGTTTTGACTCGTATACTTGCATGGACGTGGCGCTCTCAATCTTATCATTGTGGGTGGCTGGCATATCAATCAATGGCTCGACTGAAGGCAAGCTGACTCGTCGAAGCCTCAACTGAAATTTTACAGCTGAAATCGAATGAAGCAGCTTTACTACGGGCCACTGTATATCGTCGGACGTCTTAAAACGCTGATTCTAATTATTAGGTTGCTGCACAAGTTCTGTCCGATTTGAACTTTTTGAGTTCAAATGTCATAACTTCTTTCAAAGTCAACTTTTTTCTATGATCTTAGATTCTTTGTGTTGAGCAGTTCCCTTGCTATCAGACGCATATTGAGGATTACGCAAATCCTTGTTAAGGAAGAAGCAAGAATGCAAAAACTTCACAGCGTTTTTCTTCAAACCTGTCTTTCTTGACAACGCTCTCCTATGAGAAATGATAAACATCTTATCTAAAATGGATAGATAGAGAAATTTCCCTAGATTATTATGCAACATAAAAAAGCCCATAAGGTCTGCGCTGTCGAGAGATTTTTTTGACCGAGTTAAAAAGGAGTCACTTTTTGACCTCGCTTCAGCACATGTGTGCATGCCTATTTACCAGTGGCGTACCGAGGGGGGGGGGGGGGCGGGGGGGGGGCGCCCCCCCCCCTCGAGAATGGGTCGCGAAATTTTTGAAAGTTACTTAAATGAGTTATAAAAATGTGCAAAAGATATTTATACCTGTAAGTAATTAAAATAATTTTTAAAAATTTTTAAAAAATCAATTTAGCCTTATAAAAAAATTTTTTCGGGGGCGTGGCTGACGCCACGCCCCCTTTTTCTGATATTTCGGGGTCCTGAGCCCCCGAAAATTTCAGGAAGCATACCAAAAATTTTTTCGGAGTGCGTCGCTGACGCCACGCACCTTCATCGAAAAAAAATTTTTGTCGCCCCCCCCCCCCCCCGAGCCGAAATCCTGGGTACGCCACTGCTATTTACGAATTATGAAAATTTTACGACTGACGTGAGCGCTGAAAAGGAACTGGTGGAAGGGCCCTGCTAGCTCTTGCTTTGCCCTAGCACCTCCAACTTTGAGCTTATTTTTTACTTCTATTCGCAGAAAGTTATTGCTTGTAAAACATCTATACAAAAAATTGATGTTCGACAATAAATTTTACTAGCAAGACATCTTCCAAAAGGAACCGAACTTCTGCATACACTAGCCTTCTACACCCTTATTCCGCAGCTAATGTAAGAACTTGAATTGAAGGGCGCATTGTGGAGATTTCCTCGCAAGAACATATTTCGAGGGTGAGAACGTATCTCGGCCACTTGGAGATTTTAGCCCTGAAATCTCAGTACACTAAATTCTTTTTTGAAATCTGATACGCGTTAGAAAGAGCAAGAAAAGCAGTTTCTAATGATACTAACGATACTGCATTAGAGATGAAACTCTCTTGGAACAGCTGCTTCAAACATAAGGCAAAAAAAAAATCGGACAGAACTTATGCAGCAACCTAATAAAACACGTAAAGGGAAAACGGGAGCGTCGGCCGTGCGGGCCACTTGGAGGGCAAATTTTTCGGCGTAGAAGGGCCCAACCGATTCGGACTTGGGGCTGTCGCCTATTTAGGGGGTCCTCTGACAAAATATGTGGAACGCGCACCTCACTTCTGGTGAGACACTGCCTTTAAATGCAAACTTATTATACGTCAATGGCAAAAACAAGGATGGAAGCATACTGAAGATGCTTTGCAATCTTTGTGTAAAAATAATAGAAACTCTTTTGAAATTTAGCACTTTTACAGTTGTAATTATTGGTGGCAAGTTTATCGATCAGCTTCATTTATCAGCAAATATTGAATTTCAAAACTTAAATATTATATTTTAGTTATTATATCATTCCGCTAATCTTCAAGATCTAATATGTAAGAGTTGCTATAGCAATCTGAACGACACAATTAGCATCTCTTTATGTAACTTGAACGCTGAGAGATTACCAGGTGCAAACTATACACGCACAAACAACAAAAAGCAAACTTTGGCGTTTTCAAAGTCCATTTGATTATTCATAGAAGAGAATCGAGGAGAGGCGCATGGGGCATTTTTATCTCGCAGTGAATACTCTCGGCATTTTTTGAATTAAAGTGCGTAGAAGAAAGCCACGTAGGTGTCATTACAATGCTCACGAGCTCTTCTTTCTAGCAAGATTAGTGCCAAGCTGATTCGTAATACAAGCAAGAAGTTAGGAATTTATAAAAAAAACGACAGCATTTCCGGAACAACCCGTTCATTTATTAGGTTGTTACATGAGTTTTGTTACACTTTCTTCGTCTTCTTCTGGAAAACTTTAGAAAATTCGGCAGGATCTCATATGTGGCATATATGGGAAGGGGGTAAAGGGCTATCCGCTGGCACCACTTATGCCCTCACCACAAGACTCACATTGATATAAAGGCAGCTCTATAGAGGCACTCCAACTCCATTTTTTTCTTTATTTTCTAAAAAATCTCTAATTCTTCTTTTCCAGCTTTTTAGTTTTTTCATGGGTTTCTAGAAGCGATGGTAGTAACTATTGGACAATTAGGGTTCTTGAATAAATGAAGTTCAAGATATTTATGAAAAATACATCTGTTGAAGGTAAGGCGTTTTATAAACGCGGTCCGCAATAATATCAGAATTGTAACTGAGAACACAAAGTTTGCTTATTAGTGTCAGCGACCTTGCTTCAAACTTCAAAGCATATGCAAGTTAAATTCTTGAAATCTCATTATATATAATAGCTATTTTGAATTCAATGCTAACATTAGAGTTTCAATGAGTATATTTATTAGCGAAAAAACAAATCAGTTAGTTCTGATATAATGTTCTGTGTATATTCTATTAGTTCTAATCATAATTTGCATATAGAGAAAGTTAAAACTGTGGAGAAGAGACTTGGTCGCTATGTCACGCAATAGGAGGCTCAGGGTAGGCGCTATCGTAAGGGCTCGGCGTCGTTGTCTAGGGTTTAGGGGATTGAATCTTTTTATTAGAACGACATCCTCCAAGCAATCGGCGTCCACGTCCTCCTCGGCTTAGCTTCTCGATTCATCCGACCGAACTTCATGTGACACGATGACATAAACTGACTTGAGCCAAGCGGAGCCGCCTTAGCCTGCACTGAAATTAGGACATTCTTCACAATCTCAGGACCTTGTCTGACATTGTGTATTATACTATGAATGTCAATTAGTTCTGCGCGGAATTGAAGCTATGTTTCTTGGAGATGTTGATGAGCTAGAGCTTTCAAGATGTTGGTTATTTCAAGACCCTTCTGTTTGCCTGTCATCGAAGAACGAAAATTGCATATCCTTTCTACTAAACGCTTCTTTTAGTAGACAGCTTGTCGTAGAGGCTAGTTGTGCAAAAGTTTTGGATTGATATCAAAGCAATGCATAATTCGCAAGATTCTATTCTAACAAGCTGTACTAGGCTTTTTGGCAAGCGGAGGAAGCCATAATATCTCGAATCATACTTTCCTCAAATGTTTCTATGATTACGCGCTAACATACGATGAGTTGCCAAGATGCTCTAATCCCAAATTCTTGCAGGGCTTAGGCGTTTGATTTGTCAGAATTTTTTTCTCAAGCAAAGGTAAGGGGTTTGGGATTGCGACTCTTTCAGGGCTTTTGTTTTGAGCTATAGAGTTGTTTGTGACCGATTTCACAATCTAAGCAATTCTAAAAGTGATGTGTACACCAAATAGATCTTAACAAACATAAACATTGACCATGTTCTAAGAATTTGTTCGTTTATGCCTTCTGCTTCTCATGCAAGTCGTGTTGAAATGAGAGGTAAAGAGCTCTTGAACCGCGACTTTTGTTCCAGAGTTTTTGATTTATTTCAGAATCCCGGCACTTCTCTAAATAGGCCCGAAGTCGCGCACTGATTCTGCGTCACGTAATAATTGCAATCATGTTTCTTTGTACACGAATCATTTCATAACGAATAAAGTGATAACAATAGAACTCCTATATAATAGTTGACAGCATGTGCGTTATGAGAAAGTAAAGAGAATTTGGAGGCAGTGTCCGGGCAAAAGTTAGAGATTTGCTTATCCGAGCCTATTTGCTATGCCAGAGCCAAAAAACGGCAAGAGGGCTCGAACGCAGAGGAAAACTAGTTGGTGGGCGATCAATACCTTCGATAGTCTAGAGAGGGTGCGTAACAAGGGTACCCGGGCATGCTACCGCAGCCAGCCGTCGGAGCTGCCGCCAAAGTCGCAGCAGATAGTACAGTGATTACGATTATGATTGGTTCTACTGAAATTCTCACCGATTTCGGATCTCTCCGTTGACGTGCGATGTTAGCCTCAGGGATACGTAATATTTTTGATATATGTATCATTCCAAACAGCAAAGAATTCATAATTTCTTGAGATCCATGCAAATAAACAAAGCTTTTGTGTAGAGTTTTAGTAAAGAAGAATAGACACAATTACCAATCGTTTTGAATACCCAAAATAACCCAGTGGCCGTATTCATCAACGAACCCCGAGGGTTAAACTAACCCTGGAGGGTTAGTTAAACCCTGGAAAGCGTTTAACCCGTATTCACGAAACACAGGGTAGGCTTAACCCTGAGGGTTAAATCTAACCTTGAGGGTTAATTTTACCCCGAAAGCGACTAACCCATAATCATCAACGAACCGTGAGGGTTAAACTAACCCTGGAGGGTTAAACTTACGTGATTCATCAGGGTTAATTTAACCCTAGCTCAGAGCAAGGTTAACTCTACCCTAACACTTCATACAAACATTTACTCGCATCTAATAGTTTATGGAATAACGATCAACAAGTATCGTAGTATTTAGTATTGGTTGTTGTTATAGTATTTAGTTTCGACTTCGTTTTATGGAAGTCTTTTTTTTTCGAAGTACATGAAACACTGACTTCGCGAGAAAAAGAATTCTAGCTTTGGTGACAAATGAATGCGACGAGGAAAAATGGCATTCCACTCTGACAAGTGCCAAAACAGAAGAACCCCTTTATAATAACACGCATTGACCCCTAAAAGAGTAGCACAAGCCCGGTATAAAACGAACTGCGCAAAAGTAGAACTTACACTGCACAATTGCACACATGAAAGTAAACTCACGCTGTAAGATTGGATGCTGCACAAGTATGCTAGAGATGTATTGTAAAAACTAGTCTCAGGAGCTTATTCGTTGACTATACTACTATAGCAGTGAAAGAATAGAAGTATAAAGTGAATTTAGCCCGTACTTAGGCATTCTGTGATGTGAGTTCGCACAGCGCACGCATAACTGACGCCTTAACCCTCCAGAGTTAGTTTAACCCTCAGGGTTGATGAATACGGCCACAGGTTCGTTGATCGATATGGGTAGTTCGCGTTCCGTGGTAAACCCTAGCCTATGGTTGATGAATACGGCCAATGAACCCTGAGGGTTAAAACTACCCTGGAGGGTAAGCTTAACCCTCAGGGTTCGTTGATGAATACGGCCACAGGAAAAACTAGTTGACCTCCTATTCATTCATTGTTGCGACTGTTTGTAAATTTTTTGAAGTTTTCCGTTTGTATTATGTATTCGATTGCATGATTCTCAATAAATGCTGCAAATGATATAAACACCAAGAATATCACGCTATCCTAAAGCTGGTATTGCACCTCAGCGCAACGAGGTGCGCGAGAATCTCCGCAAGAGTTTGAACGGTGGGCGTAATTAGTGTACCATCTGCAGAGGCTTTGCCGGCGGTTCCGCCGTCTAGCTGCAGCAGCAGTCGGCTGCCTGGGTACCACTTGCACGCCTCCCGTCTAGAGACACAGCGTCAAAGACTGTTTGAATATCTGTCCCTCATATGAATTGAAGGTTGTTGAAAAATATAGAAGAAAAAAAGAGGCAAAACAGATAAAAGCAAAAAAACTTTTTATCTCCCTTTCTTTTTCCATCTCTCTCTCTCTCTCTCTCTCAAAAAAGGCTAAAAACGCTGCAAGTTTGAATGCTTTCATTTGGCAGCACTTCTAAGTGCAGGCTTTCGCTCCAGGACCAGGTATCCCCAATACAAGGGAAAACGAGAAAAAGCTAATCCTTTCTTTGTGATCGCTTCAAAATGAAAAACATCTCGAAAGTGTTATTACCAAGAAGAAAATGAGCAAGAAAAACATTAGTTATGAAAATGCAAAGATTCATTTAGTTGAAGTGAGGAGCCAGTCTAGTTTTTTATGCGTCCTTTGAATTCTCCCGCATTGAGGTTCTTGTTTCCTGGAGCTCTGGATAGTTGAGCCCAATAATCTGATGGATAATCGCCTAAGTCGGAAAAGAAAATCGTTGCGAGGACAAAAGAAAACAGAGATCGGCTGCTGCATGACGAAGTCGCAATATCTTTGGGCGCGAACGCGGTTTCGCCGCAGAGCACATAAGGCGCAGGATTTACACTGGTGAAGATACGCGCGCGCATCGTTCGCGTCCGCTCAACCAGGGTTGAGCAAGAGGTCAGTCATAGGCCGGCCGAATACGACCCCTTTCCCCCTGCAGCCATTTTAGTTACGACCAGGGTAAAGCGGGGGGTGCGGCACGCGACCGTCGGATACGACCCCCCTCCCCCTGGGCCGCACCCCTGCACGACCCCCCCCCCCATTCCCTACCCCCCCCCCCCTAGTACTCTGCGTTGATACCACTGCTT
>CATQJL010000223.1:15627945-15685602 GCA_958299035.1 Cylicocyclus nassatus
ACTTAGAGATGGATCTGGTAAAAGCTCTGAAATGGTCAAAGGAGACTTTATGAAGTTTTGGAGGATTCAAGCGGACTTCGTCGCGAAGCAACTTGTGCCGGTGCTTTAGTTTTCCAATCGCAGCCAATATACATGGCGTAGAACTTCATTGGTATCTTAAGCGCCTCTTTATAATCATTATTTCATGATTGCTACAGGTATATCCAAGTCGAGGTAAGACGTGGCTGTAAGCTAACAATTTTATTTGGTGGCTTGCATATCAGTAAGATGTATAAGGTTGTACAAAAAGGTCTGCCAATTGAAATTTGGGATATTTTATTTTTTCGCATAGTCATCGAGGGTGGCTATCCAATAATGTCTTAGTATAAACACCTAGATTACAGTTTGAGCACATGCTTGACCTCGCAAGATGAAAATAGAGGAGTTTTCATACAATTTCGGACTTGCAAGATAGCAATTTCGGAACGTTTCTGCTAGTTGAAGTCGTACAACATGGATGATTCTTCTGATAAATTTTGAGACGGGAAAAAGGTTTTTATTACATTGTAAATTAGTGTTATCTCGAGCCACAAACTTAATCTCTACTGGCGCATGACATAGAATTAGACTGATTTGAGCTGAATTTGGATTGTAAAATGGAAGAGTTCGAATTCGAAAAATGCTGCAGTAATCAAAGCTTACTTTCCACAGAGGGCATTATCCTTTTTGATCGAATACTATGATTTCCAGAAATGACAGGCAGTAATGGATCAGGTATTGAAACTGACAATAGTGTGATATGCTGATACTCTACTTTCTATGTGACTGTGCAAAGTCAAAATCGTTTTTCTTTAAGGTTGCGAGCTTTGAAGTAGTGAGATTAGTTCCCTCAAAGGATGTTTGTTTATTTGACTAATTCGCCACAACTGCCACGAGAAGATTGTTCTTCGGTAGTTTTATTCATTGATTAAGGAATTTGGAAACAACCAAGGTTGACGGTTGCTAAATTTTAACTTACAAGCAGTGAGCATTTACAAGGAAAGTCCCTTTAGTTCGTTTACAAAATATTAACAAGGATTGTCGAACGAAACTTGCAAGTGCAGTAAGGAGACATGTACAAATCTTTTAGTAGACCTTTGAGAGAAAGCGTTTATTTCGTACAAGCTAGATTGCCTCATTTGAGCCTTAAACCGAGGCTCATTTGGCACAAACCATATACACACTTAAATCTGAGATCAAAAATTCAAACTTTTAGATGGAAGTATTCGAATCCACAGACTGTCAGATGCTTACTTTTTTATAGAGGGCAATCCTTTTGTGATTGAAAATCATGATTTTTAATACATGTGACAAACACAATGGAATTTGTTCCGGTCAAACTGTGTGGCAAGCTAATGCTTTATTTTCTATGTGTTTGTGCAGAGTCAAAACCGTTGATGTTTGTGGAGCTCTAAAATAGTGAAAGTAAATCTTTTTGAGTTGCTTGCATATGGCAATCATTCGCAGAATTAATCTATTTTTTGTCTGTTCGATAAGAACCATGGCAAACCAATGTGCACGTAGTTCCTCCTATATATGTACGACTTCACCAGATTATTAGGTTGCTTCATAACTTCCCAGTATTTTTATTCTCGTCGTCGCCTGTTGGTGAGGCAATAATTTTACGGCTAGCATTCGCACCATTCTGAATGGCCAGTCCTGATCCACAAGGCCTGTTCTTCACAGAGTAAAGGTGGATCAAAACGAGTTGAAGCGAAAAGGCGTCCTGCTAGGAAACGTGAAAGTGTAGTGCAGGAGCATACTACTACTTATTTTACGAATCAAACTGACTGAATGAACAATCAAAATCTCGCATGCTAAAAAGGTAAAACTGATGCCTTTGCTTCATGACTTCTCAAAGCAAAATTTCTAGAGAGGCAAGATTTGGCAACTTCGGCCTTGCGCCTTCAGCATTTCGTCGGTATCCCACAAAATTTCTTCCATGAAATGCGAAACTGCTGATAACTGAACAGCGATGAAGTGGGGTTTTAGTGTGGGCGAAGAAAGAGAAGTGCCTTGTACAGTCTGTTCCAATCGGGATCAAACCGAACCGTTGGGATGAATTCCCCCGATAGGGTTTGCGCTGCATATGCGCACTGCCGGAGGGGAGCGAAGAGGCTGAAGAAAGAGAGAGAGAGAGAGAGAGAGAGAGAGAGAGAGAAGACAAGTAGGGCCGTAAGCGTAGGCAAACATAGCGACTGTGCTCCCGTTAATCCGGTTTTGGCCTGACTGGGATCGGGACAGACTGTATTAAGAACATGAAGAGGTAGCTAAATTATTTTAAAACAACGGTTATTCAAAGCATTAATTACAAATTTATTATTCACTAGCATTGGGACATATACCTTGGCAATGTACATAAATATACTATCTGTTTGTCCGCAATCGCTTCTTTGTTAAAAAAATTGCTAACAAGGGAATGGTCAGAAATCGAAGTGGCCATTCCAGACAAGCTGCATACCGTTAGATGCAGCATGAAGCGCTAACTCTAAATCTGTCTTCCTTACCTGCTTATCGCTTTTCTGGACGAAGCTATAAGCCATTAAAGACCATTATTTTGCTAAGAAATTATGCGTGAAATTGAAAATTTAACCGTGTAGAGCCACGTTCGCCTCAATGCTGGGCCAAAACATGCAGCTAGCTTACTTAAAATTTTTGAAGCCAGAAGCGAGCTAAAAGCGCAACAATGTGCTCAATTTCGCTGGTTTTATGTATGACTTTTTCACAATAAAACCGCCTGTAGCTTCGTCCACAGAAGCGGGAAGCAGATAAGGAAGACAGATTTGAAGCCAGCTTTTTAAACTGCATCGAATGATATACAGCTTTTCTGGTTTGGCCACTTCGACTTCTGACCATTCCCTTGTAAGATTCAAGATTGCTGCATCGCATCGAATTTGGATGCAGTAAGTTCACAGTAAACTCAATGTCTAGTAGCTGCTTGGCATAGCAATAAATAATAAATTTCACCCTGAAACCCATTAATTGTGGATCAGTAAAAAAAAATTCCAAGCAAGTTTCATTACAATTACCCAAAGCAAACATGTTAAGATTATTGCTTTACGTTGTAAACTTCGAAAATTGATTTCTGGCAAACAACTTTTCGACTTATTTCATTTTGGGGGGAAGAGGGCGTGCTATGAGGCGCCACTACGACCACGTCGGGCAGGTGCTATCCTGCCCCTGGGCCAAGGAAGCACTCTATCCTGCGAAGACGGCATTGATACCGGAGTAATTCTGGGAGGATAAAAGCACTGACTTGGTAATCGGCTGGCACCCGCAAGTTATGTAAAAGGATCGCACGCAACAATTGCCTCTTTGACTATGAAATAGCGTGGGTTTGGCGCATGACCGCAGAGTGTATTAAGGGCGCCGAATCCTTTATTTCATTTTGACCAAACGTGAGAGCACCATCAGTACATCAAATGTCAGTACAGTTGACCTTTTGTGAATCATACTCGCAACGTTTAGAGTTGAAATGACAGAACGACATTTCCTTGTACTCAGTCAGGCGTAATCGCCATAAAGGCTTATTTTCTGTTGCACATATACATTGAAAGCGTTCAAACCGTAATCAGCTAAATCGGGGAGGCGCTTCATTTATGTGCTGACACTTTTTGCACTTTTTAAAGCAGTAATGACATTTTGATTGCAAATTTTGGTCGCTCAGACTTTCAAAGGCTACTTTCGCTTGTGTTATGGGAAAGTGCTCAGATTTAGAAAGGGTAGTACACTGTGTCAATGCCTCTATGTTGGCCAACGGATCTGATTATTTGCTGAGATAAAATATATCTTCCCTTTGCCGGATTTTGTCGCTATGAGCTCTCCGCAAGCACATATTGAAAAGTCTTTCGTGTTACTAGCTCCTTCTTTCTGTAGGTCGTGGTGTTCGTAAGCAGAAGACCTTACAATCACCTCATGTGTAGCCAGGCAATCAAGCAAATTTGAAAATTGAAATGCTTGAAATATTCTGTGC
Organism: Cylicocyclus nassatus; assembly: GCA_958299035.1. NCBI lineage: Eukaryota > Metazoa > Nematoda > Chromadorea > Rhabditida > Strongylidae > Cylicocyclus > Cylicocyclus nassatus. The sequence goes on from CATQJL010000223.1 coordinate 15,631,937, forward strand.
TTGCGGCAAAGCAATTCTCTAATAAGGCGTGGTTAACGTACATAACTCAATTTTTTTAGAACAGTACAAAAATTTAGGTCGTTGAGGTCCAAGGCATATCCCCAAACAAATTGCTGAAAGACCGCGATTTAACATTTTGTCAGTCTTTATGGATTTACCGTGCGCAGCTTTTATATGCATAGGCGCTTAGCTTTTGTATATTGTCACAAACGCATCAAGTCTTGCCAGCAAAGCGCTTTGATGCCCAATGATGAGTAGTTGTGTTTGCGTCTAATCGTGCAGCGACTAAAATCGAGGGGCTTAGGCTTTGGGCCTAAAAAAGTAATTTTGATTTTTTCGTCCCAGCGCCAAATCTGTTGCAACCAAGTTTTACGACTCTTGTACGTATTAATGCGGCTTTTTTGTCCTCATTCAAAGAGTTGCTGTGCATTTAAGTTGAAATCTCTAATCGTTCGCCAACAAATGCCAAAGCTTACAGCTGGGTACAGCATGCCATATTCAACTGCTCTCAAAGCTGTTATAGGTTTCAGCAAAGATCGAAAAACATGCAGAAAGGGCTAGCCAACAGCATATATCCCTTTGAACAACATTTCAATTCTCTACTTTTTTTCAATAACAATTTGTTGTAGCACCAAGTCAGCTTACACCCGATACCTCAAAAATAAATTTTCGAAAGCGAGCAAAGCTTGGAAATGTGATATAATTTGTCTTATTTTTAGCACTATTCAGGATTTGAACCCTGCAAAATTAGAAAGCAACGTACATTACAAAGTATCGTTCAAAGAAAGAATTAATCTTCAAGAGCCGATGAAAAAACTTGTAAAAAGATCACTGTCCTATATTCGCCTTCTAAATCTTTGGCATGGACACCTGGTGAACTGCTATACAAAATCAAAGAAAATTAGCATTACTTGACCGTTGCAAAAAGCATGGGTTGCTGACTTTGGCAGTTTTTATACCTGCTGGAAAACATAGTTTTCAAGAGGAGGAAAATTCTAATGCGGCCAACGGCCAAGTATCGACTGCAGAAAATCACAATTTTCAAGAGAAGAAAAACTGCATCTAATGCTGCCAACGAGGTCCATAGACCTTCAATTCGATACTTGGCTATCCAAAATTGCTTACTCAAGAAGTTTCTTTTCGACTTAGTAAGTAGCACGAAGAACTAGATTTTTTTGCAAAGCAATACTTTGATCACTTTTGGAATGTTTCAAAAAGTCAGTTTGGCGGAAATTCATAAAAGTACCACATATCTTGTCCTGTGTAATTTTCGATACTAATAGCAACTGAGCAATATGCATCTCTTAGTTTTTCTCTATGCTTTCTTTTATTGATACTTTGCAAGTGCAAATTCGTCCACGGGTACGGCTCAGTACTCACGGACCGTCAGTACTGAGCCTATGTTGTAGCTTGTCGAGAATTCTGCAGTTTTTTCTCCACCAAAGAGTTTTTTTTCTAAAGGAAGTGGTTTTTAGGTGAAAAAAAATTTTGAAACTGATAATTTTTCTTCCACCTCAAATAATTATTCGCTCTTCTGAAGTTGCGTCAATCACAGAAACAATGGTAAATGAGTTTTGAAAAAAAAAACAAAGCATTTTTCTTACGGCACTTATAGCGTAGCTACAGAGGATCGTTGCTGATTGGATATCTCTGAGCAAAACGGCAGGTTGTCTTACTGTAAATTTGTAGAAACATCTTCTCATGTAACATATAGATTTAGAAAGCGTTATATTGAAGCTTGAAAATCTAAAGGGATCGAAAAGGCCTGATAAGTACTTTTTTCAACCTTGTCAAATTGCTGCGCACAGCAAACCAACTTCCAGTCGCTATCAACAGAACTCACTGAGCCATGCATTTTCAAAATAAACGTTTCGAAGTTTTCTGAGCATTTATGTAAGTTCCAATATGATGGAAGCTTTTTATACTTTTTGCTTAGCTATCTTTCTTGTTCATGTAAACTAACAGGCAAGCGGGGAAGGTTCTGAGAAATTATTGACCAAGATTCCCTCAAATTAGGCTACGAAAACGCGTAACAATTGCACTAATCCGATATATGCGGCTAAAATTTTGACGCTTTCTGTTTTGTCGATTGTAATCGCCAGAGAAAGAGGTGACAGCGACATTACTTTCGGAACCTAATAAGCTTTATAGCGTGGCAAAACTAAAATAACTCCTTACTTAGAAATACAATACCACCCGTAATTTGTGAAAGAAAAATGGCGGCGGCACTTAACTCACGCGGTGCCGCCGCGGTTAGGTGGCAAGCGCCGCGTCGCGCGACAAAGTTAGGCGGAAAAGCGGCATTTGTCGCCTAACTTTGCCGCGCAACGCCTAATTTTTTTTTATAAAAAAGACCTTATCTTGATCCAAAACTTATGAAGTCTATATATAAGAGTACCATTCAACTCAGCTCGGCGAGGCGCATCTTCCAGTATACAGATGTGCCTAGTTGTGGGATGTAAGTTTTTTCCTGGAATTTTAGTGTAAATGGATCATTCAGTGTGCTGATTCCAGAGGCTACATACACATTCTGTTGTGCACTGCAGAAATAGGGCACGTATAGTTTAAGAGCTCATTCTGCATGGCTATGTGTGAAACTGGGCTTTTCTCGGCGAAGTATGACGGGTCCCAAAATGCAGGAAGACAAAGGGAAATGGTTGGAAATCGCATGAGAAGCACATGTCGTGGAATGCCGCGCGTGCTGTGCAATGTACAATACCACCCACAGCGGGCAAGTTTCTTGACAGATACGCGAGAAGTGCGGGCAAAGTTACGCACTGTCGTGACAGTTACAGTCACTTCACCCTATCTCACCAAAAAGACCCTGTAATCCTCAAATACCTTGATTTTCGTAAAGAGCGTGTCCGAAAACCTCTATAAGCGAAGTTTCCTCACAATTCAAGAGCATCAGCATTTTGACCAAAATCCATCGGCGAGCTTCCAGAGCGTAAAACGAGAAACAATGAAATTACCCGAACATCTCGAAAAACTTGCTCATAAGGGTTATCCGACCTGCTGATTACGAAAATCACATCTGCTTAGCAAGAGAGCTTCATGTTTTAGAGTTACGGTGAGAATAATTTAGAACGACATGATTTTTCCAGAATTCACCAGCCCTTTTGTCTCCTTTGGAAAGAAGTGTGCGGCTAATTCTTGGCGCCCCATAATCTATAGAAGAAGTACTATCGAAGATTTCTTTCTGAATCTACTGGGGGCAATACGCGCTGCTTTACACCTTTGCGAAGAGACGTCCGCAGAAAGTTTCAAGAATACTGAAACCGAGATATCAAGGACATTCAGCCTACCGAAAGATTCGCCTTGATGAGCTGAGCACAATGCTTTTTTCGGATTCAGAAAATTTCCACTCCAAAGAAAGTTACGGCGAGTAGAATCTGGAAACGAGTGATTTTTCCAGAATTTACCAACGCTTCTTTCTCTTTTGGAAAGAAGTCTGCGGCAGCTTTCTAGCGCACTACAATGTACAAAAAGAGCACTATCGAATGGTACTTACCGATATCTTTTATGTTGGATAGGCGCTGCGTTACATACTTGCGAAGGGACCTCCTCAGAAAAATTTGAAAAAATTGGAAACTAGATATAGATGACAGTGAGTATATCGAAAGATTCGCCTTGACGAGCTGAACACAATGCTGCTTTCGGATTTAGAATATATCCATTCCGAAGGAAGTTATGGCGCTGCATATTTTGCGATATTCCGGAATCGCGAAATTTCTGGAATTTCTCGAAATTCCCGCTCTGTGGGTGGTATTGTACATTGCACAGCACGCGCGGCATTCCACGACATGTGCTTCTCATGCGATTTTCAACCATTCCACTTTGTCTTCCTGCATTTTGGGACCCGTCATACTTCGCCGAGAAAAGCCCAGTTTTACACATATCCGTGCAGAATGAGCTCTTAACCTATACCCACCCTATTTCTGCAGTGCTCAATAGAATGTGTAAGTAGCCTCTGAAATCAGCACACTGAATGATCCATTTACACTGAAATTCCAAGAAAAAACCTATATCCCACAACTAGGCACATTGTATACTGGAAGATGCGCCTCGCCGAGCTGAGTTGAATGGACTCTTATATATAGAATTCATAAATTTTGAATCAAGTTAAGGTCTTTTTTCTAAAAAAGTTAGGCGTTGCGCGACAAAGTTAGGCGACAAATGCCGCTTTTCCGCCTAACTTTGTCGCGCGACGAGGCGCTTGCCACCTAACTGCGGCGGCGCCGCGTGAGTTAAGTGCCGCCGCCATTTTTTTTCACAAATTACGGGTGATACTGTAGTGCGCAATCGCGCTCTTTGCGGGAGTACTAGCCAGTCTTTCAACTGAGTAACTGCATGTGCAACATTTCGGATGCTCATCATACTCTTCATACTACGGGTAGATTGTGTGTTGTATTGTCAAACATATATGCACAACTTTTCAGCGTTTTTCTACATCATTTATTCATTTATTTACGTGCACCTTAAATGCTCTAATAAGCATCATAGGAGCGGTTGGAACCAAGAAACAAAGCATCAACATAGCGCTATTAATGGCAGCATTCTGAGTATCTAAAAATGCACCAGTCATCAACATTGGTAAGAATCTGAATAAAAAGGGAATAGAACAAGTCAACTGTGCATCTTATGCCTTTCAAAAAATCTGAACCCAGCTTCATTTGGAAGGCCAGCGAGTATAAGGCGATCTTTTGCTAAGTCCCCTTTTCTTCTATTCTTGTTGAACTATCTGGCTATAACTCCAAAGAATAAAGTAGAACATTTTTGGAAGTTCAACAAGAATAGAAGGGAAGGAGACTTTAACAAGAATAGAAGGAAAGGGGACTTAGCAAAAGATCTACTCGCTACCCATGATCTTGTCATAGAGGAAGCTCTATAACTGAGTGTAAAGTACACAGGAGAGGTATGCGGTGCTGCAATGAAAGACAAAATGAATATATGATCAATGGCTTTGACCAAAACAGCAGCACAGGCAATATCTTCAACTCCTAAGCTGTAGTACAACTACTTTCTTCAAAGTTCTAAGTTGAGCTATCGAGTTCAAAGACAAGAAGGGGGACGGTAACTTGTTGAGGAATGAGGCTGTCCGGTAGAAAAATTTTTTGTTTGCAGCGAAATGTATTCTTCGTTATTTTCAATTTTTCGAAACATCCACGTACTAACCCTGTTGTTTTGACGAAATTATTCAAGGCTTGCGTGGTTTCTCATCTGGAACGCTGTTCTCAGGTGTGGAATCCAGTAAGTATGAAATAAAGTTCGAAAGTTGAAAAAGTTCATCGCATTTTCACAAGAATGGTTCTTTCTCGAATTCAAAATATCAGGTTGGTGCAAAAGTTTTGTCAGTTTTTTCAATCTATCGGCAAAACGCTAGAATGAACATAAACAAACACTTCAAAATGTATCCGATGCGGAATTTTTTCTTTTTTCCAGCTGCTAAACTAACATTGTGTAAAGTTGCGAGAGTGACGAGGTATTTGCTGGAAATTACAACCAATAGTTTTTACCATGTCCAGATTTTGCTAATTTTCAGAATTTTTGTATGAGAGTTTCGGAGGAGCCCTAATAACCAGCAGATAGGGCAAACCTTTTGCCAACAGAAGCAATTTTTTGTAGCCTTGCAGCTTGTCTTTTAGAATTTCTACGATTTATTTTTTGAAGTGACCAAATTTTACATTCAGCCTATTTTAACACGCTGACGACCGCGCCATTTTGGGCGAAACCACTAACGTCCTTCGCGCATTTGGCCCGTGCATACGCGCGGATGCACGAAAACATTATGTGGGAGTCTTTTTGTCACTTATCAATAAAACATGCGAACTTTGTTAAGACATACAGGTATATCACAGAGCCTTACCAGCACTTGCACAGATCAAGGTTTTTGCATCGATTTTCCCTCCAATAATCCATGCAATGGCTATATCATATCTGAGGAATCTCTCTTCGAGAAAAGCGTTGTAAAACCAGATGTTTTTTGCCTGATTCATCTTTGTTTGATTTTAAAACAGCTATACAGAGTTTCCACCTTCTCGAGAAAACGTAATTAGCATGTATTGACTACATCAAAAACGTACTGATTACCCAATTTTGTGGCCAAAACTTTTGAACAGCTGCTGCGATGCCCTGTGTTCTGTAAGACAATCAAGCCACTAATAGTATTACTGCATAGAAGTTACCTTAAAACTTTTCGTTTGCACCTAAAAAACTAGCGTGCATATACGCGGATGCACGAAAATGCTAAACGGGAGTCAGGGCGTGCATACGTGCGGATACACAAGGTCGTCAACGTGTTAAGCTCGTAGAACGTAAAATGTTAAGCACTTCAGTCACCAATCGACTTTTTTGCAACTTTTTCTCCTCTTCTAACACTTGTCTTTTTTTGCCAAGACAGGCGAAATATGTGGGGAAAATCGCAGTATTTCTCACTTTCAGGAGTGTGCATTGACGTGACCTATGTTCGAAAATATTCATAATTTGAAGCGAAAATCGCTCACTCACTTTGTAATGGTAGCGGTAGTAATAATTGAGTGTTGAAACCTCAGTATTCTGTAGTTTTGCAGTGTTTGGTGCAATAACATTTTATGCGATTTTTCCAAAATACAAGACTTTTAGACAATTATTTAGCAAAAATCTGAAAAAGCAGCTGAAAAAAGAAAAATTGCATAAGTTGGCAAAAAAGTTGCCCTATCTGCTGGTTACTAGTGCTCCTTTGAAAGTCTCATACAAAAGTTTTGAAAATTACTGAAAGCTGGACATAGTAAAAACGAATGGTTGCAATTTCCAGCGAATATCTCATCGCTCTTTTGACAAAACACAATGGAGATTGGCAGCTGGAGAGAGGAAGAAATTCTGCATCGGATCCATTATAAAGTGTTAGTTTACCTTCATTCTAACGTGTTTGCCTATGGATTGAAAAAACCGACAAAACTTTTGCACCGACCTAACACCTTTGCTAGAACAGTACTAAATTATTAGGTTGTCCCAAAAGTAAACTCCATTTTCCCATAAATTGAGCTGTTCTTGTTCTCCTAGTAGAATTAAGGTGCCATTCGATAGAGCGGAGCAAACTCTACAAAAAGACCACTAAAGATCCACGTAAGTCGTAATCCAGATAAAATTTGGGACAAAAAATCAAGATTTTTCAGCTATCCTAAGAATCGGATCTCCTTCCAGAGAATTCCTACGGACCTACAACTTGGTCTTTATATAGTACACATATAGTACCCAGAGATGTATTTGGAGGATTTTTTCCGGGCCTTAAAAGTGAGAGAAAAAGATGGTCCAAAAAGGCCAAAATGCACGTTTTTTCGGGTTTTTTAATGTGAAATTTGGTATTCCTCGAATCATATAGGGGCAAAATTTTGAATTTATACTTAGTAAGGCTTGTAGTATATAATGACATATGTGGGGGGGGGGGCTGGGGGCTGAGTTTGCCATTTTGGACAATTTTTTTCTCCTTTCTATGCTTGGAAAAAATTCGGTAAAGGCATATTTGAGTACTACTGTGTGCCTACTATATAATGACCAAGTTGGAGGTCTGTAGGACCTTGGTAGCTATTTTGAAGAGCTTGATCTGCTCTATCGTATGATATCCTAAGTTTACTGGGGAAACAAAAACAGCTTGAATTATTTGAAGAAGAAGTTTACTTTTGGGACAACCTAATATAAGGACCGGCTTAGAATGACTGGATTGAAATCACTGAGAACCATAAGAAGTATTGACGTTGTTTTCTGTTTTCGTATTTTGCGAATAGAAGTTGATTTGAGCGCCAGCAGCTTCTGGGTCTTTAGGCCCGTTGGCTGCAGGCGCTTTATTTTCAATCTCTGCTATTCTAGGCTGAATAAATACAACTATTCTGGACTTTTCAACTTTCTTTTCTCCGCTGCGCACGTTGGTTCCGATGTCTGCCTGCTAATTTATTGTCATCCAAAAATAGTGGTACTTTCAAAAGGGATTTACAAGAGCTTGATTTAGAAAGTACTAGCTGGCTTACCCGTCTCCGCCAGGCCCTGTTAATGCTATGATTAAGGTCTTGTCCCTATCCCTGTAAAACCTTTCATTGTGCCCACTTCCACATGCAATTCCCTATTCCCGCTGTGTTAGTAATTAGCATGCCCACCTCCCTCCCTCAACAACCCCCAGCCTCGTAGCTCAAACTTTGCAAAAAAAGCAATAAAACCGGTAAAAGTAAGGACTCTGAAAACTGATGGCGCTATTCGGCTATCCGGCCCCAAAATGTTTTTGTGATGGATCTTGCTCAAAGTCGGTACATGGAGATTATTAAAGCCTCTGATGATGAATATCGTAGTCATTTCGCGCGATAGCGCCATTTTCTGGGTTTACGTTGGGTACACATAAGAAGCTAAAATCATGGATTTCGCTGAAACTTTGAGGGGGGGGGGCTAATTGACATGCTGATTACGAATATCATACTCCTTCGGCTTTTGAGGCGATTTCACTGAGTTATGGTAGGTATACTGCAGAAGGGCGAAATCTCAGTTTTGGCTGAAACCCGGTCTAGAAAGATTCGACCTTCTGACCACGTCTAAAACACTCTCGTTGCGTTTTGAGACCTTCTCGCAGAGTTACGATAGGTACACGGCAGCAAGTAAAAAATCATGCACCTGCCTGAAACCTTGGCAGAAAATTACCTAAAGTGCTGTTCCAAGAATATCGTGTTTAATCCCCACGATAAAGGCAATTCGTGTGGTATAAAAGTTTCCTACGACCGTAATGCTCCCCCTTACTGGACCACTGCTACGCGCGAGGCACCTTTCGGCGGTTTTTGCCTAAGCAAAATAGAGGAGGGAGATCTGCCGCGTGCGTTACGCGTTGGGAACAGGTTATCAGGATGACGCTGGACCGCCATGCAAAACGATCGTTTCCCCATCTCTTGAATATCCGGAATCTAAATTGGCCCGAAAGCGAAAAAATGTCCATTCAAATCCTGCAACTCGTCATAACTTCACTATTGCGTTATGACAGCGAGCAAGCATCATATTCATAAGCGATATACTTGTGAACCGTTACAGGTAAGGTTTTGAGCAAACCTGGAACTTCGACCCATCTTTTCAATACAGACCCACATACCATTGTGGAAGCAGAGAAAAGATGCAGGTCTTTGGTGATTTACGGTGGCGAAGAAGCGAGGAATGATGCTGCTCCCTCTGAGAAGCAGAAACATACTGAGACAGCTGTTTCTAAAATCCTTGATGTCCTTGAAGTTGAGGCTGGCCCAACGGAGGTGTACCGCATGGGCTCGTCCACTTCAGGGCGACCTAGACTCATTAAATGTGTTTTGCCCTTCCAACAATTTGTCTTCAATGCATTACGGAATGCTCCGAAATTACGTTCCTTAAACGGCCACAACAAAATCTTTATAAGAAGGTCGATGACCCGAGAGGAACGCGCCAGAGACAAAGAGTTGCGGAAAAAAGCACATGAAATGAACCTAGAGCATAATGGCGTAAAAGTCTATGTGGTGTATAGAAATGAAATAGTTGAGGCCTCTGACATCCCAAACATAAAATCATCTCTTTCAAAAAACTGAAAATGTTCCCCAGATAAACTTTTGTGCCTTTTGTTCAATGCCAGAAGCCTCACCAACAAATTTCTTGAGCTACATCACCTCCTTTTTTGTATAAAACCTGCTATAGTTTTTATTACTGAGAGTTGGCTAACATCGAACGTCTCTGATAATGAAGTAATTTCTGACTTGCCGTACTCTATTTTACGCAGTGATCGAGTCCACAAAAAAGGCGGTGGTGTCTATGTTCTTATTCATACTGAATTATTGTATCAAATTTGTCGCATTGACTTTGATTCCCAATCTATCTACAACATTGTGGCATTCGATGTTATGTTCGAGTTCCCCAATAAGTATCGATTTGTATTAACCTACCGACCTCCTAGTGCCACTACACAGGAGTATGGTGAACTATGCTCTATTCTATCTCACCTCGCATCCGATAACACCAAGACCATAGTATTAGGTGATTTCAACTTGAGCGGTGTAGGCTGGAAAATGAAGAAAACGAAAACGCTTTCCTCCCGTAAATATCTAGACCTGTTTGATTGTTTTGAAATGAACCAAGTAGTTACGTTGCCTACTCGGGATAACTCCATTCTGGCAGGGCCCGGCTACGGTGGCGCTTTCACAAGCTGGTTATCGTTTTTGCCCAGAAAAAGCAAAGTGGAAGTCGTTTCCCAGGGTCCGGGCCGAAACCGAAGAAATCTCGTGTACTATCGCAAACGAGGTGCACATTTATGACATGCCTTAAGTGTGTAAATATGTGAATATTTGTCGAAAAGTTCCGTGTAGTACTTGTATTACAAAATCTGGTTTTGTGTGCCATCAACTTGCAATAAGTTCTTTTTCAATCCCAAACACTTTCGGCATGAAACGCTAGGAATTTCCGGCATGCTTTGTGAGTTTAAAGAGGATGACCGCTGCTGCCAAATCCTGCAACAGATTCGATGTTCATACGGGAAAGCTATCGAGAAAAAAATGTTACATAGTTTTTGTACCATATATACACAAAACTACACATTCCCCATTTTTCCTCCACAGGTTTCAAATCACTGAAAATAAACGGAAGCGAAAATTCAGAATGAGTTCAAAAAGTTCTTGTGCATTATTAAGATCTGTTTCAAACAGCAAATATTACTGTGTTCTGAAGGCATTCTTACTGAGGATGATCGCTCATAATCTCATCTTTTGAGTTTGCTGAAATAACTGTTATGTAGCAATGAGCTAAAGTCCATGCAATGCTGGAAAAGATAATATTGACTGTAAAAAAGTGGAAATTTGTAATCGTGATATATTGGACAAATTTGCTTGTAGCCGATGCCATGAAATAACACTTTTGTAGAAGATTATTTTCGGAAATTTCTAAAACTTATAAGTTTGCCCCTCACGTAAGAACATTGCTTTTCACGAACGCTTGTTGTTTTTGGAAGTACTAAAGTTAGGGAGAATTAAGCTTAAAAGAGTTTGCTAGTACCATATAGCGCATCTTTAGGATCGTTGGGGTTTCAACATCAGGAGAAGAAAGTAATGCTTCACTAAATGCATATTTGGACTTCTTTTGCTTCCCGACAAGATTTGGCTTGCGTTCACTCGTAAAAAAGACGAAAAAAAACATAGGAAGAATGGAGACACCTAAATTAGATGTAAGATTTATATTGCAATCGTGGAAGTATTTTAGGAAAATGAAGCAACAAAACTGTCTCAAGAGAAAGATGATTGTGTTAGCAAAGTCGAGCAAACTTGCCTTTCTATTCTTTGATATGACGGATGACTTTTCATTACTCTAATTCTCAAGAATTGTGCAATTATAATAACTAAAAAAGACAAGTCGCCTGCATATTTCCTAGCTCCTGTGTACCATCTCCAACATTTTCAAGCATTTTATGAGGAAAAGAGAAAAGGTCGCTTTCCCTCTTGCCGTCACTGCGTTTATAAAATAGGCGCCCGTGTCTATATTAATAGCAGCATAGTAAACAATCATGTGAATAAAGTGCCTTTTCAAACCCTCGCTGTTGAGCTGCCTCAAATTTTATCAAACTCGATTTCCAGCCGATTTAGTGCTCCAAAGGGCAGGCACTCCCAGCGCGCGGAAACTCGAATTGGGATTTTTGTCTGAAGAAAATAAAATTATGGGCTCGTTTGCAAGGTATAGGCAACGATAGCTAACCAAATTTGTAGGGGAGTAGTTAAATGAGTGGGAGTACAAACTATGTATAAAAAATTATGAAAAACTTATGTGAATTAAAAAAATGGCAAGTGTTTTTCGAAACTAGGTGGCTCCCGCACCACCTGGGAACAACCTAGGGTGGCTCCTTGCTTCCCTTCACATAATTTCCCGGATTTCTTTACATAAATGTGGACTAGGTCGAGAGTATTACTATATGTTCAAATCCGCTTCCAAAACCACCAAGGTACCTCTTCGATAGAGCCCCAAATAGGGTTCACAGCGTTATGATCGGCCTCGGAAAGCGCGCTCCAATCGCAATCGGTGCACCTTGCACGGACGGCGCGGAAACTTCGAGAATTTGACTTTTTGCTGAATTAGTGATTGCTGATTGAAGCAATCTTCACAATTTTTAAATAGATAGCTTCTTCGACAAGCCCTACAAGGGCTCAGAAGGGACAGAGATCATATTTGGTCGTGATGTTCTATGCAAAAAGTTGTTTTTGTAATTGTGTTTCTTCAGTTTTCGCAATATGGTCGATTTCTCCGTACTTTCGCTTTTTTGGGTCGTTTGTTTTCTTCGTTTTCCTTTATTCTGGTTGTTGCAGGCATGCTGTCATCAAAAGTTGAGGAAATGTTTTTGACAAGATCGAGTCGAGTAAAATCGGTGGACCTTCATCCCACGAAAACGTGGCTATTGGCAGCTCTTTACAGTGGAAGCGTTCAGATATGGAATTACGAGAGTCAGCTGCTTCTGAATTCTTTCAAAGTAGGTTTATTTTTTTTTCGAATTTTCATGTATTTTTGTATGTTAGGCCCCGGCCAGACTTCGCTCAAGATAGCTCATCCAAGAATGAGTTCCTATCCCGCAAATAGTTAAGCGTTGCCAAGTGTTCTTGTACATATGCGTCGTGAAAAGGGGCCTTTGGTGTTTTTGAGTGGTTTTGGGCTGTTCAATTGAAGTCTGGCTGGGGCCTTATGTTGCTTACCATGTTTCAATGCAGTATCTTGCGCATTCTTCAGATATGTGATTTGCCAGTGCGCGCTGCCAAGTTTATTTCACGCAGAAATTGGATTGTTACCGGCTCAGATGACATGCATGTCAGAATTTTCGACTACAGCACCTCGCACTTAGTTTTTGAGGCTCATTCGGACTATCTCAGGTAGGTGGAATGGTGCATTTATGCAAATATGTTACATGACATCGAATTTTTGCATTCGTTTTTGTACATTTGTAATTTTTTGTTTTTTTTGTGTGTTTTCCCTTATTGCCTCCAATATTTTTGTGGATCAGCGAGACCCATATTTTCAATGTGTTTCTGATCTGGACGATCCTTTACTCGACAGAATTTATGCGATTTGATCGTCGCGATTGAATCGCGACAAGACAACTGTTACGAGTTCATTGCATGCCGACCAGCTTGCACTTCGGTTGTGATACTTTTCCCATTTTACATCAAAAAATTTCGCGTTAAAGTATCACAACCAATGCAAGCTGGTCGGCATGCAATGAACTTGTAACAGTTGTCTTGTCGCGATTCGCGACATCAAATCGCGTGAACTCTGTCGAAGGCCTATGACTTGATCGCTCCTCTAAGGTGAGCATTTACAAAAAACGATTTCACAGCGTTTCTTTGGATTGTAAGCTCCGGGACTCAAAGACGTCTGCTGTATTTTTTCTACATTCCTTCTCCCCGATTTTTTGACTCCCCTCTCCAAGAAATTGCTCAGAAGGGACTCTCGATGAGTCCGCATCCTCAGTCACGATCCGCGTAAGCCTGCGCCTTTCGCATCTCTCGCAGTACATTCGAAGTCGTAGTCGGGGGGCTGGCTGCTATCAAATTTCCGCGAACATCGTGATGTTCGTTAGGTTTTCTCGTTTGGCGTTCCTTGTGAACTGCTTTCGATTCCTGGAGCTGCTGTAGATGCGTAAATGTGCTCTGATCAAGTTCTCCGCTTGTCGACGTCGCTAGGTTCATTTTAACTCCTCCTTTACGGAGGTGTACGTATCAAGCACTTCGAATAGTGACCACCACAGCTAAAATAGTTGAAAATACTCCTTTGTAGCTAATTATTGACACTAAAATGCTCGCAAAACAGTGGCAGTTTGAGAAAGCTTCTTGTGGAAAAAAAAACAAAATTTGTGTGATGCCTTTGAGGGCCTTTGACCAACAGAATTTCATTACAAAGCTATGAATTTTTGAAAATTTTTGAATTTTCTTTTTCTCTTTTTTTTCTCAATTTTCTTTTTCTCTTTCTAATTTCATTTTTTTTAAATTTTAGTGTTATGAAATGAAATTGTTGAAGTTGTTTTGAAATGAATGGTATGAAATTGTTGAAGTTGTATAGTGTAGGTTTATGTTTTTGTTATTGAAGTTGTATAGTGTAGGTTTATGTTTTTGTTATTGTAAATTGTAAAGTTTCGCAGCTGACTAATAAATGAGTAGTATCTTAGATATATAAACGTCAAAGTTTGTGCAAATCTTGACCCTATGTTTTTTTATATAGATTCCTTTGCGGATAAACCCATTGAGCTGAAACCTTGAAAACATATGTTTTCGACCTCGGTAGATGGTTTTAAGCTACCCTTCGAAGCAATTCGTGGAATTCTTCTATGGATTTAATGATTTTTGGCACCTTGCAAGGAAAGAGAACACTTACCAGCCGCTAACAAAGTGCTTGCACATTTTGGTTTCCACTTTAAAATTAGAAGGTGCAATCACTCCAATAAGCCTTTCTGAGGTAAGCTCGTGCAGGAGGGTAAGGGGAAGGGCTGCAGTGCAGTATTGATACTGCAGAAAAGGGGTGGAGAATATGGCCCAAAAGGACGGGAAGGTAGAAGGACAAAGTGTGGTTTTTGGCCATCCCCTCAAACGATGACCCGGGCTGGACCAGGAAAGCCAGGGAGTACTACTATAATAAGCGCTGAGGCCGCCCATCTTATTATTTGTGTATATCTGTTTGTCAGGGACTTACGGGGTCAAAAATAGGGTCAAAGGGGAAGTCGTAAGAAATTTTGGCTTCAAAGAGGATATAGTTTTCAAGATTCTGAAATGCCACCTCCTGCCGGGCTCTGCATTCTGGACATCATTCTTGCTTCTGCAGGCCTTGTCTGCTTCGAAGGGACTTTACCTCCCCTTGGTTGTGCTGACCATGCTATAGTCAAATCTACCTTAGAAATGCCAAAAATCAAGGAATGCACAAATTTAGTGCGGGATTTTGATTCTGCTGATTTTGCTACCATCAATAGAAAAATAGCAGCCATTAATTGGTTCCAAGTATTTGATGGATATGTTGATATTGATGATGTCTACTCAAGATTTCTCGCAGTACTATATAATTTGGTTGAAACTTACGTCCCACTGAAAAGACGACACGGTTTTGTTACCAGATATCCTCCCCATATACTGAACCTTTTGCATCAAAAGAGGAGACTCTTTCTCTTTAAAATTCCCACTAACTGTGAACAATACAGAATTGTTTGCCGGATCCTTTCTCATCATCTACAACGTTTTTGGGATTACAAACAAAGGAGATTGGCGAAGAATAATAACATGCGCGCTTTGTTTAATATGATGAGTTATCGTATTTCCAAATCCAAAGTTGGTGCCACTATTCTCAATGATGACGGGCACACCCTACTCTCATCTTTAGACAATGCTAATGCTTTAGCTAAATTTTTCGCAAGTGCTTATATTAGCACTTGTCTGAACATTTCCCAGATCGACTCTTTAACCGGTAATGTGTTAACCAACCCAGTTTTCTCTCACGCTGAAGTATACAAACTTTTAAAAGCGATCAAACCCTCAATGTCATACACTTCCAAAGACATACCTGGTTTCTTCTACAGTGCTGGCCAAAACTATAGATCCACTATAAAAAACTGCCGTAGTTCATCTGCTTCTCAACGAATTGATCTGAGATTTGGTACAGTTGTGTGTTCAACAGGCATTCATCAGTGACCGGAGTGGATTCCGCTTTCGGTAGATTATTCAGGAAAAAAATTAAAAATTTCGAAAAAAGCAGGCTCGAAAGTTGGCCAAAACTATAGATCCACCTAACATTTCTGCCTGCTAACGTAATTCTTAGCTTCCAAAATCTTTTGTGCATAAACCTAGTCGAAAGTCAAAGCAGTGGGTTTAGTTCAGCTGCGTCATACCTCTATAAGAAACGCTTATCTGCTTTTTTCCACTCAAAAACTGCTCTCATGCGTATTTTGTTCCCGAGAATGTGTTTTTGTAGAGGATTCCGCACTTTTTTGACTGGTTTGAAAGTGATAGGGCTCCATCTATCTTATAGATGCTTAGCAGCGTGAGCAGTAGAAAAAAATTCGGTTTTTCGTATCCAAAGCGCACCTGACACGGACATAACCGTAGGCCTGCGCTCGAATTTTTGCCTTCAAAATTGGTATCCGCTATTTTTATAAGCTCAAAATAATGTAGAAGCATTATTTAGCATTATTTACCTAAAAAGAAGTTTGTAAACTATAGTTACGATTGCTTGCGAAGTCGCACTTTAATTCTTTTTCAAAGCACAAGTCTTGCGGTGTGTTCGGCAATCTCAAAGTACTTACCAACTGGTACCTTCTTTGAATTTTGCCACTTTTTAGCTGCTAACTATTGAATACACCCTGCAATATATGTTGCCTTGTGATTCACATGAGCATTATGGTCAGAAGCAGAAATAACTTCAAGGCTTGTTGCAAATCACTTTTTGAGGGATGAAGTTCTCAATTAGCCTGCATACTAGGATCTACAGAAACCTGCAACCACTGCATACGGACTCTCATACATACCAACAATGTAACTACTCCAGTTCACGCTCATGACAACGTTGCAGAAAGAGCTTGAAGGCATAAATTTGAACGCAGGTTTGCGGTTAGGTCTATGTCAGGTGCGCTTTAGATACGAAAACCCGAATTTTTTTCTGCTGCCCACGCTACTAAGCATCTATAAGATAGATGGAGCCCTATCACTTTCAAACCAGTCAAAAAAGTGCGGAATCCTCTACAAAAACACATTCTCGGGAACAAAATACGCATGAAAGCAGTTTTTAAGAGGAAAAAAGCAGATAAGCGTTTCTTATAAAGGTATGACGCAGCTGAACTAAAGCCACTGCTTTGACTTTCGACTATGTATATGCACAAAAGATTTTGGAAGCTAAGAATCATGTTAGCAGACAGAAATTTTAGGTGGATCTATAGTTTTGGCCAGCCTTCGAGCCTGCTTTTTTCGAAATTTTTGATTTTTTTCTTGAATAATCTGGCGAAAACGGAATCCGCTCCGGTCACTGATGAAAGCCTGTTGAACACACAACTGTACCAAATCTCAGATCAATTCGTTGAGAAGCAGGTGAACTACGACATTTTTTTATAGTGGATCTATAGTTTTGGCCAGCACTGTACAAGAAATGCGCTAAAAGCCTTTCCTTGCCTCTAACGCATATCTTTAACATTTCTTTGATGACTGGAAATGTCCCAAGAATCTGGAAAAGAGTTACGGTTGTGCCATGTCCCATACCTAAGTGTGCATGTGCAAAAAAGGTTTCCGAGTTCAGGCCAATTAGCATTTTGCCTACGCCCTGTAAGATCATGGAAAAAATCCTGGCAAAATCTATCCTAAAATGGTGCTTAGAAAACCACTTTTTACCCAATGAACAACGTGGATTTATACCCGGCTCCTCTACATCTACACAACTGGTAAAATGTTGCCAAGATTGGATTATGGCACTTAGTGAAGGCAAATCAGTTGATATCATTTATTTCGAGTCAAGTAAAGCATTCGATTCTGTCAATCATACTGGGCTTTTCATGAAACTTGAGAGCATAGGCATTAGAACCAATCTTTTAAATTGGTTTGATCATACCTATCTGAACGGACCTTTGAAGTTCTTTTTCGAAATTAAAAGTCTGCAGCAAAGCCCTGTACGTCAGGTGTTCCTCAAGAAAGTGCTCTATCCCCACTGTTATTTAACATCTTTACCATGGAACTACCAAATGTATTGAGAATTGATTATCGTATTAGTGTAGCAGCTTACGCTGTTGACATTAAAATCTATGGTAGTTACGATAACAATAATAGTCTAGTAATACGCGAAAAGTTGAAATTGTCTGTTCATCAAATGCTGCAATGGGCTAAAGAATGGGGAATCAAAGTTAATTCATCCAAAAGTCAGATACTGAAATTAGGCGCAGATTCGACTATGTTCGATTATTGAATTTCCTTACAAGTTCAGCAAAATGTTAGGGACCTCGGAGTAGTTGTTGATTCCTCTTTCAAATATTCTTTACACATTGATAATGTTGTTTGCAAGGCCAAACGCACAATGTACACCTTACTAAGAAACGTACATGTACATAATATCAACATCTGGCTGAAACTCTGGGAAGCTTACGTACTTCCTGCTTTGGAATATTGCAGTCCAGTTTGGAATCCTGATGTCAAAAAAGTGATCGAAAAATTGGAAAAAGTTCAACGCACATTTACTAGAATCTTATTCTACCGAATATTCCCAAATCCTGATTATCCACAGGCTCTTCCTGATTATAAAACTAGACTAACCATGCTAGGACTCAAAAGCTTATATCACAGGAGGTTATTAGCTGACATATTGCTATCATACAAGATATTAGTCTGAAACACGTTTGAGATTTTCGGACTTCTGTATTTTACGTCCCACTAGTATCCGTCGTTTCAGAATTAACGTCTACACACATAATTTCAAAGGATGGCGAAAACGTAGCCTACAGAATTCATTTGGTGCCCGCATGTGTCACATACTGAATAAACTTCCTATAGAACTAAGAGCCTTGGATCCACATAAATTAAGGAAATTCCTGATCGAACATAATTACCTTGACAAATTTAGTTCAGATTGTATTTAACTTCTCTGTTGAATTTTCGTCTCCCTATGATTACCTTCCTTTACTGCTGCATTTTTCAAAGCATGTTTTGGGAGACGAAATGCAAGTGATAGTTCTTTATTCGCATCTACTTTCGTATCGTATCCTTTTTCCTTTCTCGTCGATTCTGAGTGCCTCTCAATTGTACAGTTCAAGAAAATCTTCCAATATACCGATAACAAGGAAACTACTACTTACTCACGATTGTATTAGAAAACCCTGCTAATCGATTTTTATGTACTTTATCTAGACAACTCAATGCACATTATTGGAAACTTTGAACTCGCACATCAATCAGCATTTCGTTGCTCAAATATGGAGTTAGTAAACGAACCAACTGACACGTGTATGTATGTATGTATGTATGCATGCATATGGATGGATGGATGGATGGAATGCACGATTCAATGGATGGATAGATGGATGGACGGGTGCATCATGTACTTGAAAATGACCTGCTACAAGTAATACTCCATAACACTTCGTTATTTTGAGCGCAATATATACTACTTATGCTGGTCGCTATGCATGTGTTCGAAGCTCCTGATAATGTGCAAGAAATCCATTCATATTTTTTGAGACCTGATTCATAACACCATTGCCATCCAAATTACTCTACATTACTTACCTACAAAACACCATCAATACATACTTTTCCCAGAAGTTACACTTACAACAACGTCATTCGTGGCCTTATCAGCCGTCCATGAGCTTTGCTCTTCCCGAACTTATATAAGAACTCTATAAGATTTGTTATTCGGATACGACTCGAAAGTGAGAGCAAATTCAAGTCATTCTTGCCTTTTTCTCCCACCCTCGTTCCATACTTATTTGTCTGTCTGTATTTCATTCGTGAGGTGGTGCATCGTTTACGATGTACTTGATAAATAAATAAATAAATAAATAAATAAAACTTTTCAGAAAGAATAAAAATTATTGAATAAAATAAAATAAATTTGATCATACAGTCCTGCGAACAGTCCCATTTTGTCAAATCTTTCTATCGTAAAACGCTCGCATTTCCCGCGATCCGCGATTCCGTGGATCCGTGAATCCGTGAATTTGAAAGCGCATTTAGCAGCCGTGATCCCTGTTGCCGTGAAACCGTGATTTCGTGAATTTCTGTCAACTTTCTTACTTTTCTCTTTTTTTCTCATAATGAGACAATGGACTTGTTCGCAATCGCTAGCTTAGAATAAAAAACTGCAATATTAGACCCAAAAAGATAAATCTGCTGGCCCACTTCGGATAACTTCTGCTGGGAAGTGTCGACCAATCGTAATGCTTCGACCTCTCAGGAAATGTAGCAAAACCCAGTGCTTCTGTCCGCGCGGTGGCCCCCTTTTGGCGATAAAGCAACGCAGCGGCCCTCATATGTTGTAATGTTGTAAGCATGTGACCTCGCGACAGATTATTGATATCTGCCCGCTATGACCTTACAGCCGCGATTAGCACAATACTCGCGTCTGCTCTGTGTCGCGATAAACCTTAGAACAGGATTATTGATTGCGTAACCTAATCCTTTACAATTGAGACGCGCGACTAACAGCAACAGTTGGGCATAATCTAACCCGATAGAGTCTGTCTTACGTAACTTATATTATCGTAATTTTACTCCCTGCTGTCGACAACAAAACATGACAAGTTGATTCATGAACACATAGAAGCAAACATACATAACATCGCTGGTTTGGCAGCGCAATTAAGTTGGCATAACTACCCTCCGACCTTCTTGCATTATCGTTGTGATCCTCTCCGTTTCATCAAAGTTGATGAAACGAACACTTCAAGTCCTATCTAGACTCCTTTTCAGCATGGCCGAGAACCGAGCCAGTAATAGAAATCTTCCGCAAGTGTTGGTCATCGTTAGATGACCAAATCCAATGGAAAAGCCCTCATAATCGCCCTTCCATACATTGTCCTCGCAGTCTCGAATGGAACTGAAGGGTCTGCCATCCGATGTCCTCATAACACCTGAAAGAATCGTAACTACCTTACACATCCTAATGATTACTAGACCAAACTTACCGCTTATATGCGAGTCATCGGACAATAGCAAAGTGCGAGTAGCTCGCAAATCTCCTTGAACATCAATGTACGAGCTAGTAACGCTTTTCCTAGAGAGGCTTGCCATCATGACCTCTTCTACCATATCATGAAGAACAACATTATGTGACTGCTCATTATAGCCTCGTTTGATTAGAAGATTGCGTCTGACTTTATAAAGATCCAGCACCAATCTTTCCACTTCCTGAAGATAAGTTTATACACACACTTGAGGAATTTTTAACATCAAATATGTAGTAAAAAAAGTAATACTCACATCAGTTTTCTTCGCAATTGACGCTTCCTGTGCGTCGACTCTCCTATCGTAACGCGCCAGCACCGCTTCATGGTGTGCCTTAGCGTTTTCGTGCTGCGTCTGCTGAACCCGGAGTTGTTCGTGCAGCCGGTCGGAGCAGTTTTGCTGCATACCCAAAGCCACTCTCAACTCTCTGTTCTCGACCATCTGACGTCCTAGTTTCGTCTCCAAGTCATCAATCTTTTTCAGTAGTTCCGAATTTCTTGTCGAGTCATCAAAATATGCATCAAACACCTGGGAAAACGATCGAAATGTTCCTTACAGTCTTATAGCATAATAAAAGGAAAGCAAAACTTACATCATTAAATTCAGAATCAGTACTTTCTGGTCCATCAGCGTAGCTTGACATGATATGAGCGGGAAGTTTGTTTGTATTTACTGTAAGAGCTAACTTTAACTTCTTTGCAATTGAGGAAATAATGAAGCAAAATTATGGAGCAATTAAGGAGCGAGCACTGCCTGAGCAGTGCTAATAAGCGAATTGCCGAAACTTTCCTAATCTTATGCGCACGCCCAAGATTGCGCAACGACGTTCATATATCTTTATATGACTATCCAAATAACTAAAAAAATATATTCACAATAGCAAAATATAGGATATCGCAATTATTACACTTTTCACCCCTCCCCCTCCAAATTCGGCCCTTAATCCTAGCTCCGCCCATTTATTGTAATATAAGTCGACCTGCCTTCGAACGCTATTCTTGGATCATTCCATACATTGGTAATGGAAGTAATGAAAAAAGGATTGTTTGCGAAACAATTTTTCAAAGTACAGATATTTCCGTACTAAAGTTTTTTTTGAAATAGGGCAACCGAGCGGATGGTTAGACGTGAATTTTATGCTATACTTGTCTTACTATATATTGTATAAGTGCATGGGATCGCACCTGTATCCTAATCGTTGCTTCACAGGTTGCGGTTGAGATAGGCTAGTTCAATGGAGAGGCCTGATGGTTGAGCGGTGAGCGAGATAGTGTTGTTTGTTGGAGAGATTAGTTGGCTGGTTGCAGGCTAACGACGGCGGCTATGAGATAATACAGTAAGTGTACTGTAGGAGACTTGAAGCTCAGGAAGCTTTGGAGGAAGCTAGAGAAGAAGCTTGGAGACGACCGATTGGTGTGGACACTAGACACAGACCAGAGCTTCCTGAGCTTCAAGTCTCTTACAGTACACTTACTGTATCTCATCGCCCGCCGCCGTCGTTAGCCTGCAACCAGCCGACTAATCTCTCCAACAAACAATACTATCTGGCTCACCGCTCCACCATCAGGCCTCTCCATTGGAATTAGCCTATCTCAACCGCAACCTGTGAAGCAACGATTAGGATACAGGTGCGATCCCATGCACTTATACAATATATAGTAAGACAAGTATAGCATAAAATTCACGTCTAACCATCCGCTCGGTTGCCCTAATTTCAAAAAAAACTTTAGTACGGAAATATCTGTACTTTGAAAAAATCATTTCGCAAACAATCCTTTTTTCATTACTTCCATTCATGTCGATAGTGGTTCTCATTTGTCGGATACCCGACGAATTTGCGGTTGCCTTCACGTTCAGTCGATTGAGCTTCGAAAAAAAAAATTTTTGTCGAAAAAAAATTTTTTTCCTTGGAAAACATTGTCATTAAAAGTGTTGCTGTTACATGAACAGTTCTGATACTAAACTTAGTTCTTGTGCGTCTCCAAAACCTTGCAATACATCCGAGCGTGGGACTATCAAAAGAAGACCAAGATCTCATTCTCGTATATTGCATAAAATTCATAGAGTAAGGTGTAGTGCGTATAAATCAAGTAGTCCTGTCAAACGTCGCGTAACTTCTTTCCCTACTGAAGTCTCTTCAGTAGCTCCTACGGAAGCTTCATCGATAGTTTCCTTTCTTCACAGGGCTCGGCACAGGTGGCTTACAAGCAAGCTGGATATCGTTTTTGGGACGAAAAGCAAAGGGGGTTTCGTTTTTGTGAGCGAAGATATACGGAAAATTGACGACGGCGACCTTTTTTTTAGTCGACGTTTCGTTTTTTGGGGGATTTTCGGGAATTTTTCAGGTTTTTAGAAGAAATTTGGTTCAGGGTCAAAGGGGACTTCGTAAAAATTCCCAAAAGTCAAGGGGGACTTCGTTTTTTCCATTTTCATCTAGCCACCTCGTGCCGAGCCCTGTTTCTTCATCTCTTCGTTCATCACCAAAAGCAGGGAACTCTCGAGTCTCTACTCCTCCCATAGAACTTTCGCAAGCTTTGGTAACCCAGGAGGAAACTCCAATTCTTGCAACTCAAGAGCCCGCTTAACTTTTGATCCCCGTAACTCAAAATCAACCTCAGGTTTTTGTATCTCAAAAAGAGAAATTTTTCATTCCTATAACCCAAGAGCAAGATCAAACACTAACCTCTCAACAACAATCCTCAAATTTCATTCAACAACAATTTCTTTCGCCAATAGTATCTCAACAATTTGCCACCACAGCAAAATGCTAACAATCTTTCACACGTTTCGCCATCTGTAAGTGTTTGCTCAAATCAGACCGTGACGCAAAATATGGATCATACTCCAATGCCTCAAAATCAACATTCCGAAGCAGTAACCTTCATAGATTTAGATACGATTTTTGATAACTAACTCTCTCCTCGTATAGTAGCAAATTACCAACTTTCTTCTGGAGACCAAGGACCTAGAGGACTTATGCAGTTTATCACGCAATTTGAAGAAATTTCTTCGATAATTCTTAACAAGCAATAAATTGGTTTGCTTACTCCCAGCACATTTGAAAGGTGTAGCGAAAGCTGTTTACGACAACATGGCGCCAGTAGACAAAAATAGCTGGGCAACAATCATTCACAACTCAAAAGCCATTTTTCAACAGACCATTTTTTGGATTCTGCTTGCGAAAAATTGATGGCTATGCGAATGACTCCAGGAGAATCTCCCACACTTTTTCTAATAGACCTAGACAACAAATTCTTGAAGCATATACAAGCGATAGCGATGCCGCCAATCGCAAATTTTTACTAACGGCACATTTCAAGAATGGTTTCCAATACCAAATCAAACAAAAACTCAAATTACTGGGTCCACTTCCAACTGACCATGAAAAACTTATTGAAGAGTCCGAACGTATTCACGGTCTGAACAACCATTCATACTCGCAAAATCCTTACACGTCAACATCTAGCAGTTATGAGCGCCCTCGTTCTTCAAATTCATTTTTTGGAAATTCTCCGTATCCGCAAAGACGCAATGTTAGATTTGCGCCACTTCCATCAGACCGTTTTGATAGAGCGCAGTAGATTTCCATACCATCACAGACAATCACCAAATCACCGCCAACAATCGCCGTATCGACGTCAATAGTCGAGATCTAGAACACTTCCAAATTTTTCCAATAACAGGCCAAGAGGACAGTCACCTCACTTTTCGAATAATAGACAAAATAATCGTAACCAAAATCGTAATCAACGCCAAAGGCCGGTAAATTCAGTCTCAGCAAACCTTTCCACTTGACTACTTAATAGTCCATACTCACTTTTTGTTGTAGCACTATTTTCATTGTTTTTACCTAATATTTCTCCACTTTTATTCCAAACTTATCAACTTTGCTCTGCGGGAAAATCTGGTTGGCCTGTCGCGTATCCAGAAACAACATCGTGCTCACACTCAACAAATTCTACAAACATTTTGGTAACTACAGCGCAAATATATGTAGAACGCACTGGACCTTATCTTCTACCTGCATTCCATTGCTTTAATAAGACTAGGAAAATATGTGCGTCGTCTTATTTTCACATATCTTTTTCTGTAAACAGTGACGACGAGTACATGTCTCCTGTAGATTTTGCACTGTGTGAGTCCCTTAGCGAAACAAAGAATTTTTGGGCATACCTATGCAAAAGCTATCAAATAATGTTTACGGCTCGAAAAACGCCATACATTACTCGTATCCTTGGTTTTTTGGTGAAAAATGTACGCTCACAAAAAATACATAGAACAAGCTGATATTGCTAATTTTGACGGCAAAACAATCATCAGTCAATTTGATGATAAGGCTCAATGTCGCATTGAAGATAAACAATGTAAGATGTCGCATGGCACAGTAATTTGGGATTTCAAAGAACAAGATCCTTTTGCTTGTAAGTATGTAAAAGCGACACAAGGAATTGCTTATGTTACTCCAACTCATATAGTTATTGATAACATACAAACTGCTTTCACATACAGTAATATAACGTTAACTTCTACTCAAATTTCAAGTTGGTGTTTGCCCAACAGTTCTGTACCAATGGATAATGGTGTTTTCATTGTACTTCCAGAAATTCCAAACCATAATCCACGTACTATGTTCACCAAATTCCCGCAAATGATTAAAGATATCAGCCAAAAACACATTGTTAATTCAAAAATGCTTCATTTATTTAATGCCGTTTATCAGAGTAGGAATAATCTCATAACTTCCACACCATCCAGTGAAGATTCATTTGAAGATCAACGTATTAAAAGACTTGAATCATTGTACTCCATTCTTGACAAACTTGCTACAAGGAAACCGAATTTTCAATGCTCCGTAGGATCCAAAAGAACCTTTCAAACAAGTACAATCAAAAACAGCTAGCTCATATTTATTCTATTTCGAGATGAACAACAAGTTTTGAGTAAATTTATGCGGAATGGCACATCTGCCATAGCCAAACACATAGCTACTAACACTGAGCCTGATTTCAGTACGCTCAATAATGATCTTTCCCTTTCTTACGAGCAACGACAAGACCAGCGCCATTACGAATTGAACACAAAAATGCAATTTTTCAAGATAAAATTGGAAGAAATTCTCAAACATGATTACAACACTCTTTTCGACCGCATTTGTACTCTATCACATTTCAAAATTTAAGCGATACGAAGCATTGCTAAAATAAAAACCACCAGTGCAGCTCGCATTTTGCTAAACAGAAACGATATATATGCAATACCTGCTGGAGATGTTCTCATGATTTTGAAGTGTAAACCAGTCGTCGTTGACGAAGTCTATTTTAATCATAACGTTAATGGTATCTGTTACCTTACACCCAATTCGCATCGGAAAATCAATTTATTTTGCAAATCCTGGGGCTAGAGACCTTACCACTTCCAGTCCCGAAGCGAATTGTGGGCATCTTCCTTTCGGTAATTATAATGATGGAACAAACCACTATTGATCCAACAGGATATGCCCATGTATCTCAAATCCATGTAAATCTTCCACAAGATTTTGCAACGCAAAATTTCGTTTTCAAAGCACCATCTATATTCCACTCAAATCTAGCACGAATTACTACCGATTTACGATTTTTGAAGAACAGACTTGCTAACGATAATATTTCTTCTATCAGTAAAGAGCATCCTTCTTTTGAATCTAGTGATTTCGTGAATTTCGAGCAAGATACCGTAAAACTATTTCGTATATAGAGTCACAAGTGTCTGATATTCTCCAAATGGAGAAAGGCAAAATCATACATTCTCTAGGTTTACACACTCTCGTAAGAACTATAGTCATTGCAACCATCATTTTGGTTATACTAGCTGCCCTAATTCTTTTTTATTGCCATTTTAATATCGCTCGTGCAACTGTCAAAGCAACGTTTACAATCGTAACGATACCCCTCTCTTTTCCCTCAAATTGTTGTCAAAAGAAACCACAGCCTTCAGCACCCGAATCTTCAACTCCACGAATTATTCGTGCATTTCGACGTAATCCACTTATCAAAAATACCGTTAGTACAGCAACAGTAGAAAGTGGAAATCTTTATCCGTCCTTAGAAGAAGTACGAGTGATAAGTCAAGCACCAAAAGTGCCTCCCAAAACAGTTGTCAAACCACTGAATCTTGAAATACCTAAATTCAAGCCAAGAGTATCATCCGTTTGACTCGAATCAATGTCTACTATCTTTATTCCAGTTACACTAAACCACTTATCCACTGTAGCACTTTTTGACATAGGATCAGCCGTCACACTTTTATCGCATGGGAGCGAATGGCTACACTTTCGAACTTAAATATTACTGAACCTACTCTATCAGAAGGCATAACAGCCAATGGATGTCCAATTCACTTCATTGGACAAGCTTCGACCAAATTTACCGTAGCCGATAAAGTAGTAAGCATCATTAGTTTTGTTGTCTCGGACGAAAACTGTTCCACAGACTTTTTATTGGGTAATGATTCTATTATCAAACTAGGTAACAAAGTATCTATAGACTATTCTGAAAAGACAGTCTCTTTTGACAATACTACGGTACAAATTATTATTCCAGACAAATTCGATTCAGCCAGTTATAAAACACCGGTATTTCTTGCCGAAAATGTTATTCTACCGCCAATGTCCGATAATGTCGTTATAGGAACTTTGCATAGAACTTTTTCAAGCAAATGGGGATTTCTTGTTTATGATGATTTATCCCTAACGTTACCGTTTGGAGTTGCAATGGGTAAAACATTATCGTGTACCCACAACAATGGTCAAGTTTTACTGCGCATTTTTAATACCAACCCGTCCTTTATATCACTTCATAATAACAAAACAATCGCAAAAGCTAACTATGTCGGCAAAGACATGACTTGGCCGCCTACTTTTTCGGTGGATCCAATCCATCAATCAGAAAGCATATTAACACCGCTTTAACTCGAAGAATAGTACCATTAGAAGTCGATATTAGTCAAACAATGGCATCGTTTCCATATGAAAAAAAACGTGATATTGAAGCTAGTTCATTTTGACAAATCTATACTTTCTGGACAACAACAATTACAGTTTTTCCAACTTCTGAAAAACTTTCGCTCTTTTTTGTCACCCAAGATGGCGATTTAGGATTATATAGAGGTCCTATAACACATCGCATAAATTTCGTTCATGCTAAAACTCCAAAACAGAGACACTATCGTGTCTCATTGGAAAAGCGTAACGAAATAAAACGTCAGATTGAAGAAATGTTGCGTAATCGCATTATCGAATCAAGCACTAGCAAGTTCGCTTCCCCAATAATTCTTGTAAAGAAAGGATCTAAAGATCAGTGGCGATTTACCGTTGACTACCGCCAAATCAATGCCATTATTGAAACAGAGACCTACTGCATACCACATATGCAAGATATTTTGGATCTAGCTAGCGGTGAAGAAATTTACAGTGTTCTTGTTTTCAAAAAAGGTTTTTTCCAAATACCACTAGAAAAGAAACACAAAGATCGTACTGCATTCTCTTCATTCATAGGTCTCTACCAATTTACTGTTATGGCTCAAGGATTAAAAGGTGCTCCAGGAACCTTCCAGCAAGTAGCAAATTCTCTGATTAGAGAATTGCGTGCTTGCTGTTTTGCAAACATTGACGATATAATCATCACCAGTTCCGATGTATGTGAACATTTTCGCGATTTGGAGGAAGTCTTTACTCGCATACAAAATTTTGGCATGAAATTAACCCCCCGAAAAATGCTCATTTTTCCAATCTGAAGTTCAATACTTGGGTGCACTCATCAGCAAAAATGGTACACGTCTAAACCCCAAAAAAGTCGAAAGTATAAATAAAATTCTGCGCCCTACAGATACCAAAGCACTCAAATCTTTCCTAGGTGCAGCATCGTACTTTAGAAGATCAGCGTTTCGCTATAATTTCCCATCCAATGAACAAACTTCTTACAAAAGATGCTGCGTTTATTTGGAATAAGGAGAAAGAAACAACATTCCAAGCATTGAAGCACGTCCTAGTAGATGCGCCTGTTTTAGTGCCTCCTATTCTAGGAAAACCTTATATCATCCACACCGATGCATCAATCATCGGTCTCGGCGCATGCCTCTCACAAGCCAATAAGGAAACTAGTAATGAGCACCCCATCGCATATTGCAGCCGTCCATTAACAAAGCACGAAAAGAACTACGCAATCATTGAGTTAGAAGCTTTAGCGATAGTTTTTGCTCTAAAACACTTCCATCCTTACGTCGCCAATAGTTCTATAACGTTGATAACCGACATGCGCCGCTATCGCTAATGCATAAGATCAGATCTCGTGGGTCGTCTCGCTAAATATTAAATAACCTTGCAAGCATACGACATAAAAATTGAGTATCGTGCTGGAAAGCACAACACTCTATGCGAGTTTCTCAGTCGCTACCCAGTTCCAAGTGCAAATTCCATTCAACTCCAAGCACTTCCATCTTTGAGCAAAATTCAGCAGTCCCAGATCAACTCCGAATACGGAGAATTGATCAAATTTTACAAAAACAAACTCTCTTGTCCGCCTGACAACTTTTCTGACAACATAGAAAATTATTCTTTTTTTAACAACTCACTTAATTTTAAACACAATAACAGACCTCAACTTATCGTTCCTAGCCCACTTTTGCAGCATAAAATTATCCAAATTTTGCATAGCAATCCTTTGCTAGGATCTCACTTAAGAGTGAGAAAAACAATCAGTACCATTTCTAATAAATATTATCGGAAAAATATGCATGCCGAAATAGCTCAATTTGTTAGAAACTGTTCTGTTTGTCAGAAAATCAAAACCCCGTCTGGTAATATAATTCGCGAAGAATTGGGCTCTTTCCCAATCCCTCTGAGACCTTTCGAACGCCTTCACACTGACATAGTTGGTCCTTTACTCCAGTGTATGAATGGAAACATTCATTTCCATTACCGTTTGCGCGTTCAGCAAGCTGATTCACTTGTACTGCAATCGCTAATCAAATCACAGATACTGTAGTAAAAGCCTGATTAATGATGTCATTGCAAAACATGGCATTCCGAATGAATTAGTCTCAGATCGTGGCTCTAATTATACGAGCGAAATGTTTTCAAAAATCAGTAAAATTTTGGGTACAGAGAACAGATTCACCACTGGTTATAACCACAAAGCGAATGGACAAGTGGAGAGAATGGTTAAGGTAATCATAGACGGTCTAACTTCCTATTGCTCAAATGCAAGGGAATACTGGTCTGATTTCCTCTAAGGCCCCGGGCAGACTTCACGCGATTTGATCGTCGCGACTGAATCGCGACGAGACAACTGTTACAACATCATTCCATGTCGATCAACTTGCATTCGGTTGTGATACTTTTCAAGCCCGAAATTTTTGAATGTGAAATGAAAATGAATGGAAATCTTGGCGATTTGGTCGCGACGATTAAGTCGCGTGAAGTCTGACCGGGGCCTAACCAGTCGTTTTTGCGTACAACACTAGTATCAATGATACTACTGGATATAGCCTATATTTCGTTGCGTATGATCGCCACCCAATCACTTGGTGCGACATAATCCACCAGCTTCCATCCAGGATTTCATACGCCACAGATAGTTTCGTCGACCAGATGACTACAGCTCTGCAAACAACAATCGTGAAAGTCGGAAACCAAATTGCGCGCAAAACCGCAATCTTCAAGTCAGGTTACGATTTTCGGAATAAAGTGTTTCCAAAAGTCATTTCCAAGAGTGATTTAGTACTAGTACATGACGATACAATTCGTCTTAAATTTACACACCAATGGAAAAGTCCTTTTATAGCTGTCTCATCTTGATGGATCGGTCCAACAAACCGTCCATATGAATAGACTAAAAATCTATTCCCACAGTTCGACATTGGCTAAAGTTTCTTCTCGAAAACTGAAACTAAAACACACACCATCAGAAAGTTCAGAAAATGTCGAACAATCTTAGTCTGTCGAACGAACATCGCGTTCACAGCTGGGGAATCAACCATTTAGAGTGGATTCAAATCTCGATCTTGAAGAAGAGGATGAATAACTATTTTGAACCAACTTAAACCATTTTTGCAAACAATTAGTTCCTTCGACGGCCCCTTCGACGGACCACTTACATATGAGCTCTTTCAATTTATTACCGTCACAAACGACGTCTTTCCTTCTTGTGGCATGTGGCAGGCCTTCTTTTCCAGTTCTCAACTGAATCTTACCTTCACTCAAAGGAGGCGGTGGTCGGAGCCACTGCAGAAAAATGGAACTACTGAGACATCATGAAAGCTCCACCTTTGGTTGGTGAGAATGTGGTCGATCTCCGCGTGAGTCGTTCCGTTGGGCGATTCCCAAGTCCACCTGCGAGATTATTTCTACATAAGATGGAATTTCCATGAAAAAGTCGTGCGGCGGAAAGAAGCCCAACAAGACAGTTGCCGTTTCCGTTCCGGAGCCCATAACCAAATTTCCCGATCCTATGTTCCTCTTCTAGTGGCATCCCGATCTTCGCTTTGAAATCACACACAACGAACTTGTAGAAGGAATTCTCGTTGCGTACGATCTGCTCCATGTCACCATAGAAAGCACCTAGCTGTGAATCGTCAGCTATTGGTGTTGGTGAGTAGCACTTAATGATGCTAATGATCTTCTGACGTGAAGGTTCTAGTCGTAGGATGATGATTAGTCGAGGTGACAGGATCTCTTGCAAATCGACAAGAATTGACAAGATGGACAATCAGCAATCGACAAACTTTCGTGTAAGTTTTATGAAAAGCTTATGCGCACAAGATTTTTACCTCAGTTAGCATTATGATGGAAATGCCACTTTTACTTGACAACATTCAAGCATACTCGCTAAACCTCATTTTTAGAGATTCTTCATATACTTTTGGTGCTTTCATCTTATTCACGATAGCGTATACATTCTGTGCCAACCACGTGCTTTCCATCAACTACGCATCCACAACGCGTGGGCGATCGATGCGGCTGATTTGACCCTCAAAGAGCGCGCCCTCATGCGGCACGGCGATTAGCTTTAGCGTTGCGCTTGAGCTAATCGAAAAGGGGCCACATCGCTGACACGGACTGTAGCATCAAATATGAAGTCATATTGTTACATGCGCATTGCAACTCATTATTCCACTTCTCAGCGTTGAGAACTTTTCAGGAATGTGCTTTGATGTAAGGTGCAACTTCGCAACCTGATAAAGAAGACGTGATCAAGAAGATATGTATGACTTGTTGCGGTGAAACGTCGAAGATCAAAAAACGTGTGTAACAACCTAGTACTTGTGTAAATCGAGAGCGCTTGTTGAATATAATGATTTGATAATCTGATCGTGAAGCAGATATGGACTTTGCAGTACTTTGATTTGAAAGCGCGGTGAAAGTAATAAAAAGTCGCACTGAATGAATGCGAAATATTGAGCAGAATAGTAGCACCCATTATTACAAAGTCCTACAGAAGGGCTATATAAAGACAAGATGGTTGACCACGTCAAACTCTACGCTAGTTCGCTGCCTTTACTGGAACTGTTCAAGGAAAATGGTGCTTCCCACTTTAACGAAGTTCTTTATCATTTTATCAGTCTGTGCCTGTCACACGCAGGTGTTTGCGAATCTCTTGTGCAAGTACGACTTAAGTTAGTTGATTACAATGGTAGTATCAAACACCCCTCTAAAATTCATCTAGTCGTAATGAAAATGAGTCGATTTTTTACGTCAATCGCATTCTGGATACTTGTCGAAATAACGACATCATTAATGTGATCAAGGCAGACACAAATGATCTAATAATCTTTATTGCGAAAGATTATGGACACAATGAAAGTAATATTGAACAAAAGAGAAGTTAGGAAACTTGGTGAGTGCAGCATAAGACTACAGATAAGTGGACCACCTTAGCTATGGTTACTCTCGCCGGCGTGTGTCCGCGGGGTATGCCAACCGCGCTTCCTTCAGCATCGGTTATTGATTGCCATAACTTGTGACAGGATGAGAACTTACAGAAAGTGCTAATATATAACAGGAAGGCTTTGAAGAAATCGTACATGCTCAATATGACTTTTTAATGACCAATGCAGAATTAGTAGGAGAAGTACAAAAGTCAACAATTAAAATTGCACCCTTTATGACTGATTCAAACTGAGACTGCCGGCAGTCAGTTTTCACGCGTTTTCAGTCGTTACTGCAGTTGCCACTCACGAACTTTGCTACAAGGCCGGCGGGAATGCTTCATTCGTCGTCAAAGCTACCGGAAGGGAAGTGCTGAACAGGGTGAGAAACCTCATGAACGACAGTGGACAGCTTTTGAAACTTTACATGCAGAAACATGTGCGAACAGATATAATGCGAGTGTGGATATTAGGAATACCTGATAACGAGGAGGTAGCGAAATTTTTTTCCTGCTTTTGGGTGGCAGGTAAGAGCATCATAGTTTACCCTACTTCCCACAAGCACCATTCGTTACAGGTTGGGTAAAAGAAAAGCACAACTGCGACGTCCCGCTCATCGTGATGAATTACTATGATATTTTTACGGTAGCGGCAGATGTCAAAGGAAAACCGTACAGCTCTTATAATGATGGCAAATGCACACTCATAATAATAGAGCCTGAAAAGTGCTATAAGAATTGGGTCAACCCATAATGGATCGCAAACTTGCATACATCAACATGTAAAACTGACCAATCGTCAAACGCTGATACTCGTGAATTTGTGTTCATTTTTATTGATACAATTTTATGCTTTTATGGTAAGAAGGCAAATGGCACAGACTCAAAGGGAATGTTAAAAAAAAGAAAGTGCTGTTTTGTTGTATTTTCCCTCGCGTCCCCAATTATATGATACTGAGGCAACTAGACACGTCATCCTTACTTTCGTCCAATTCATCATTGCAGTTGGCTCTTGGACAGCAAATCGCGCGCTTCGATCCACTAATCACTTGTTGTCAACGTGTCAATGTTCCTGAGGCAGGTTTACAGCAGTAAAACAAAACCTTAAAATCCATGGAAAGTAGTATTTTCTTGAAAGATAAAAGTGAAAGATCCTGGACTTGACTGCTTGGAAATGTGGCACACAGTAACTCAAGTTTTAAGAATTGGTTTTCTGATCACCGAATAACGATGCAATGTAGCACGCAGCTTGCCTTACTACTGCGCGACTGATGTTCGGTTTCATTCACAGCCGTAAGTGAGTCGGTTGAGAAAATTTTAGGAATATATTGCAAATATGAACGTCATTTTTTATGCAAGCATTTTTATATTGTTTCATTTCCTAGAAAATTCCCAAGAATCAACAAACTTACGCGATGCACCATGTACAACACAGGTTCGAGATGTGTTCACGTAGTACCAAGTCATATGAGTCTTGAAATCTTCCACCTTTCCTTTCAACTTTGATATCTGCATTTTCTTCGTGCTCTTTACAACAACAAAATTTCTTTACTTTTATCGTCTTTGTATGTGTGCTTTTGCTTTGCTATGTCTTATCTATTATCAGATACAATAAATATGAGATAGAGCAGCATCCAAAAAAGAGTCACATTTTCATCCGAAGACCTTTCGACGTGGCAGAGAGGTAGAGAGGTCGCCATGCGCTCTTTTCATCAGGGGATATTGGTGAGTCGCTCCCAAAACGTATTACACCCAAATAGGATACGTCTATAGAGGTATTGAAAACTGAATTAAATGACCAAAACAAAGCAATTTCCCCTCTCTATTGCTTAAAGCTGCAAAAAAGCGCACATTGACTAGTTTTGGTTTTTGGAATCCTTCTCCATCTTACCTTGATCTCGGCTCTTAATCAATTAATATTGCCAAAGGAAAGTTTCATCGTTTTTAAAAAAAAAGAGATTAAGGTAAGCCGGAGAAGGTTTTCAGACTGAAACTAAGCAAGCCTTTTTGTAATTCAACCAGTAATGGGGAAGTTGCATACATAATACCGATCACGTTAAATAGATCCAAAAAATGTAAAAAAATGGTGGCACAAAGCTGGGATCTTGTAGTCCATATTTCAAGTATAGAAGTTGTCATCATAGTATAGAAGTTCGACGATGACCAACACTTTGGGTATCTTCGTCTTACTCACTATCAGTGTACTGACGTTTAAATGTCAAACATTAGTACCTCAACAATCTCAAGAAAATTTTGACAGTGAGAAATCATCGACTTATACCAAATCGCAATTATCATTCTATGTCACTGCGACAAGCTCAAGCTTAAAGTTTACGGTCAGACCAAAAACAGGATCCGGCACGAGTTGGCAAATGGGCACCTGAGAAACAAATTTACCTTTGCCGTCTTGAATTATATGATTTTCAGATCGCATCAGCTGTGCGGGCCGTTCAACTAAAGCGCTTTCCTCCTTAGGCTAGGTTCATACTGATCCGGAAGTTCCGGAATAGTTCCAGCAGGGTAGAAGACATTAGGTCGCCGAAAAAAGAGGTGTGGCGGCTTGGTGGGCTCTAAGCACCTAGATCTAACCCAAGTAGCCAAGGCTCGCCCGTTTAATACATACGACACAACCTACCCTGCTAACTCGCCCTAGGGCGCCCAGACAAAGAATTAAGTACTGAGGTTTTATCCTTGTGACATCAAAGAGACAATTAGAAAGCTACAAAAATCTACAACTAGACGACAAGGAAAATTACTAAATTAAGCTAAACTACTAAACAATGACAGAGCTCAAACACGGGACGAGCTGCCCCATCCCGTGCTACCGATGAAGCGCGTCTACTAATCTAACCATGATGATGCTCCCGAGGCTTCACCTAAACAGATCCGCCGCGCGTCGCCAGATACCAGGCGCGACAGCCTCCCCGCTCTCAAAGTTTATAAGATTTTATTATCCTAGGGCTCAAAGGTATCAACGATGGCGCGTCCGAACTCAATCCCGAAACCTTGATTCAGTCCACGATGGTTTTCGATATGCTCAACCGCACTGCAAGATTAACATCAAAAGCGGGAGCTAAATGCCAGGCACGAGCATAATGAACAAAGATGAGAAAGGATAATTGATCGAAAAGGAAGCAGACAGACGCTGCAATGAGGCGCCGCCGCTATATATAGCCGTTTTGCTGGCAACGCGCCAAGGCAAGGAGAGGTCCGGAGGCGATTGTGGCACGCGTGGGAAATACCGTAATCGTCGCCGGATAGCGCGGCAGCAACCAGTGCTCCCGGCTTCCTACTTCTAGGAGCGCTCGTATCGCTGAGCCGCGACAATCCCCCCAAAGCAGTGACTTGGGCGTTCGAGAGGTGGTTACGTGATTGCACTCGGGATCTGCGGTTAATGCCTTTAGCCGAAGTTTTTGGGTGATAAAAGAAAAAGAAATAAAGGATTATCCATCGGTAGCACAGTAAGAGAGCGATAAAACATAGCCCGTCCCGGTCCAACAGTCAAATCCAGAGGCGCACGAAGCGCAACATGAAACAATGTCATAAGCAGATCTTGATGCTCAACAGATATACGGGGTAGTAAGTTGCTGCTCGCTACTGATCAGGATCGTTGTTGTTGGATAAACGACAGAACACAGATCCATCTAGCCATATGCACGCGATTGATGGAGTCGTACTGTAACATATGAAATCAATGAAGCCAAACAAGATCGGATGGAACAATGCTTGCCGTTTAGTGTCCGTCGTATATTGGTGAGATTCTGCCATTACAGCTACTAACCCATTAAGATTCTACCACTTGCAAACTCTGAAGGAAAATAATAGTGCGCGAACGCGCGAACGATGGGTCTTAAGAGCGCAAGGGTAGCTTTCCACCCCGATGATGTAAGGCACTAACGTACTGAAACTTTTAAATGCCTGTGTAAAAGTGGCAAAGACTATTGTCTTACGCAAAAACACAAAGAGTGGACGTCAGTCCAGCCTTCTGCGACCAGATGGACTTGGCAGACAAGGAATTGAGTGCGGCGCGCTAACGATGTTTTGCGCTTAAGATGACAAACAAAATGCGGGTCACGAAGACTGGGTGCTCAAAAGTCGCAGGTGTGGTTGAAGTCAGGTACGGTGGACTGTCGGGTAAACAATTGGCCTGTGAATCAAAATGGACTATGTAAAAGAGAAAAGTGAAAGTTCGAAAAAAGAGATGAGTAAAAAATCAGAACTTTTACTAAGTCTCACCTACACTGTCCTCGCGTACAGGCGCGTCTGGCAGTCATTAGCATGAGTCCAGGTGGTATAGGACGCGAGTATTTCCGTGCAAAAGTCAGTGCATCGCCAGGTCAAGGTCAAACCAAAACCACGCACGCAGGAACCAAGGAATACAAAAACGACAGAAAAGAAACAAAAACACTGAAAACTGTAAAGGAGTAATCAAATGCTTGGAAAAAAGTGGGTTCTTGCGTTAGTGCTTGCGGTGAGTACTAGTAACTGCTCGCGCGTCTGCACGGTGCGAATGTGTACGGAATGAAGGGTTGGTATTCGGTGACACTGCGACATCCGTGGTGGTTTTCAATTCCTCTGCTTCTCCACCTGTTGGTGGTACTGCTAAGTTGAAGCTTTGACAAGGCCAATCAGTAAAAGGAGTCGCAATGAAGGAAGGTCCAGTCCACCACATGTGGTTCTCCAACTCAGAGGCTGACTATCCACGGGTGGCGCAATCTAATGGGTTGTTGTCCGCACTGATGTAGTAAAAATCCGCAGTCGACGTTGTATGACTCCAGCTCGCTCAATACCTGCCGGATGTACTTAACGCGATTGGCGACAAAGGTTTTGAGCGGTTTCGTGTAAATCCAGTAAAGGACTATCTGAGAATCCATCAAAAATCTTACTGACTGAAAGTAAACCTCAAGTTGACGTAGCAGAAATTTACCGTTTTCGCGGCCATATGACAAGCAAGCAATTCCATGCGCGAGATGGTAATCGCGCCTGGAGGTGCCAACTTCGCTTTAGCAAACAGTAGACTGGAAGTAGCGCCATACGCATATGGGCGCGCCACGATGTAAGACGCAAATGCGTATGCTCGCTTTGATGTGTCAGAACACACCACGAGGTCATACGTACTGGATGGAGCGCGACCTACGAAGCGAGAACATTAAGGTGGAAACTACTGATTTCTTGAATAATTTTCTTCCATCTTTGCGTTGTTTTCCTGTCCAGTAGATCGTCCCATGAATGACTTGGTTCCCAAAGTTCCTGAATAACATCTTGGCTCTTATAAGTAGTGGTGGCAGAAAGCCTAGGGGACCAAACGTTGAGGCATAAACTTGAAGTGCGGTCCTCTTGCTCGACACTTGCTGTCCGGAGATCTTAATCGACACTGAAGCGTGTCGCGCTTGGGGCCCCCACTTGATCACTAAGAGCTTCGAGTAATGTCCGTGTGACTTCATACGATCGTCTTCCGGAATCCGTTGCATGAGCTGTTGGTTGTTCGACATAAACTCGCGAAGATTCATGCGCATGCGCGTGAAGATTTCCTTGCACTGCTGCTGTTTCGACGATCATTCTTCTGTAGTACGTGCGCCGACGATGACGTTGTCCACGTAGGTGTTAGCAAGGATTTCTCTCTTCAAGCGGCTAGCTGGATCCCTTTCGAGGACGTATCTGATCGACATGTTCAGTAAAAAGGCGATGCATTGATGCCGAAAGGCACGCGCGTGAAGCGTAGGGAACGTAGATTGTCGCTGGAGGGTGGTGAATCAACGTCCTGGAGCCAGAGAAATCTGGTGGCGTCCCGTTGATCTTCATGTAGATGGATTTGGTGGAACGCTTTCTCTACGTCCGCGATTATGAGGTATCGATGGAAACGGCATCGCAGCAATGTGCCTACGAGATCCGGTAACAAGGAGGGTCCTTGATGTAGACAGTCATTCAGGCTCGGATGACCCTTCTGATGAATAGAAGCATCAAAAACTATACGTAGTTGAGTGGTCAAGCTTTCCTCCTTATGAACTGCCTGGTGCGGGATATAGTATGTGTCAGGGCTAAGTGCTGGCACGTCCGTAAAGTCCTCAACAATACCGGCTTCTAGTTGTACTACGATCGTCTGGCAGTACTCATTCTATGCTGATGGTGTTGCATGAAGCTTGCTGTATTGATTCTGGAGACGACGAAACGCTAGCGGCTTGTTATCTGCGAACGGAGGATGTTCGGTCTTCCAGGGAAACTTGACCTAGATGGATCCGTCGATTACCCTGACAGTCTCATAAAACTGCCTGATGACGTCGGCATTCGTGGAGCTTTCGTGCTCGTCCAGTCCAAGTGCATCCAACCCAAGGAGACTTTGAACAAGTTGCTCTGTTCCTGGCTGGTCGTCACCGATAGTTTTATAGCCGAAGTGATGTTCGTTACGGCGCGATGAGATAATCCTGAAACTACTGGTTCATATCGTGTGTGGGACAGTATGAGCCCTGATGAAAGTCTTTCATTCCTATTCAAGTCCACGAATCGCCAGTAATTGTCTATGCCAATAAGCACATCCACTTCAGCTCGCTCGTCCGAATGATGGTTGATGAAATCGTTGATGTTGTCCGCACGGGGAACTGTGTAAATAAGTCTCGCGTTCAAAGCTGAAGTTCTATCGGGCGATCGAACTCATCAAATAAGCTAAGCGTAACTTCCGACGAGTCCTCCGTATACTGATGTCCGCCAAAGTCGTGACAGTCTTCTTATGCTTTTTGAGACTGCTTGAGCTGTACACCGAGATTGTAACTTCCTTATTGACTGACGTTTCGGCAATATCGCTTTCTTCAGAGTCTGAAATTGTCGAATGCATAGGTAATCTATCCTGCCAAAAACCGTATCAAGACTCAGAAAAGATGTCCAATGCGTCAGAAAACCAAGAGCTACAAAAGTAAATGCAGAATCAAACTAGTGCTCACCTAAACAGCTGATGACTGCTTGGTCAGCAGACCGTATACCAGTAACTAAACTCCAACAGCTTTTAAAGTACCCAGTGACCTAGCACTTGACCTCAGAAGCCACAAAGGCTCTGATAAGCGGCCAACTCATTAGTGATGGCTATGCACTCATCCTTTCTATTCAAATTTGGAATTTTGGCGGCAATCCAAAACGCTTCTAATGTCTTGCGCGCCAGGATTTCGGATTCGCGTGCTAAGATCGTGACCTCTACAGCTATGTCTGCGTCATTATGGAAGTGCCTGCGGTGCATGCCCAGTGAAATGCCGTATTGGATTTCTTGAGCCCGTCTAGATGTTCCTTGATCCGAGTACATAGGGGGCGCCCAGTCTCGCCGATATACGTGCCCCCACATGCCTGGCAAGTGATAAGGTACACTACCCCCGACACCATGCAATTTCCCTCCTTGCCGAACGGACATATTACACACCCTTGGGTCATACACAGCCTATCATAAGCGCGATTACGCACGAGTTGACGCCTAAGGTTAGGGGGAGGTACGTCCACGATTCTTACCCAATCTTGTAGATCCACTTGATGTACTAGCCTCCTTACTACCTTGCTGAATTCCTCCGATATATACGGCAAGCAAAACGGAATTTTTCCCTCGGTCTCTGGAGTCTCAACATCGGCTAACTGGTGTTTGATAGAAAAATGTTTTCTGGGCTTGTATCCATTAGATCTAGCGGTCAGCCAAGTCCAGCGAATAAACCCTTTGTTGCCTGTCGGATGAAACCCTCACAGCTGTCCTGTACATATTGGATGCGATGGTGGACTTCTTGACTTGCGCAGGGTGAGCCGAAGTGTAGTGCACCAAGACGTTCTTGCTACTTGGTTTGCGGTACCATCGTGTCTTGAAGTTTCCACCTGACAGCTGCATCTGAACGTTTAAGAAAGGTAACCAATCGTCCGTGGGCTTCTCCCGGGTTATCTTGATATGGGGGAACTGCTGATGAATAGTAAAACAAGTGTCAAGTTCGACCTGGGTAGGGCATATAACACAGCAATCGTCCACGTAGCGGCAGTACAGTAGCGGTTTGCGCGCGAGAACAAGTGCTTCTACCTTGGACATAAAGACAATGGCCAAAGTTGGCGCTAAACGTTGTCCCATTGCAAGACCTCTAATCTGCTTATAGCACCACCGAAAGACCGAACACTGAAGACATTCCTTAAGTAGCAACATGATCCCTCTAAGGCTTAATCCGTAGGGGTTCAGAAAAGTTTGATGTTCAGAGAGGAGCTCGAATGTGGCCTGTGGGGCGTCGTCATTGGAAACATTCGTGTAAAGCGAAGTAACGTCGAAAGACTCTAGAACACATCCTTGATCCAGCGCCGCGGCCTGCGTGAACTTCGCGATCTTTGTGCTGCAGGAGAGATCAAGATATCCGTCAGCGACAAAGGGGGCGAATTCGTTGTCTTATCACGTGAATTGGACATGGCCATCACAAGGGCGTCCCCTATGTACTCGGATCAAGGAACATCTAGACGGGCTCAAGAAATCCAATACGGCAATTCCACTGGGCATGCACCGCAGGCACTTCCATAATGCCGCAGACATAGCTGTAGAGGTCACGATCTTAGCACGCGAATCCGAAATCCTGGCGCGCAAGACATTAGAAGGGTTTTGGATTGCCACCAAAATTCCAAATTTGAATAGAAAGGATGAGTGCATAGCCATCACTAATGAGTTGGCCGCTTATCAGAGCCTTTGTGGCTTCTGGGCCGGTAGTAATCCCCCAGACCTGGCGGCAGGTCTCGTTGACAGGTCGCTGGCACCTTTTCCGTGAGGTGGCCAGAAACTAAAACCCCAAATTTAGGCCGTCCCAGGCCTTTTTCTAAAAAATTTCTTGACAAAGATGCCGCCTCGGCTCTTTAAAAATCTCCATAGAAATCTGCGGTTCTAGAAATCCTCCAGTAGGAAAATATTTGGAAGCGCAGGAGGAGCTGCCGGCAACTTCGCGATGTCAGTTGCCGGCAACCTGCCGGCAGCTCGTCGAACTCCGCGAGATGCCGGCAGGTCAGAGAGCACGGAAAATAACGTGCTCTTTTGAGAGGGGGAGCTGCCGGCATCTCGACGTGCCCCTACCACGTCGAGGTGGTGGCACCTTTGCCGGCGGCGTCTGTGAGTTTGCGAATTGCGGCGATATCACACAATTTACGTCAGATGAAAAAAATCGAAAAACTCTGCTTTCTTCAAAAAACTATCATTTTTCTCATTATATGATTTTTTCTTTTTTAAAACGACGATT
Organism: Cylicocyclus nassatus; assembly: GCA_958299035.1. Lineage (NCBI taxonomy): Eukaryota > Metazoa > Nematoda > Chromadorea > Rhabditida > Strongylidae > Cylicocyclus > Cylicocyclus nassatus. The sequence continues at coordinate 15,673,730 of CATQJL010000223.1, forward strand.
TTCTTACAGAGAAAAAATCTAGTCATGCCTTAGAATTATATAGAACACTATCTTTTTTGGCAAGCCCTTCTAAATCTCGTTTGCACCGATTTCGCCCCTCTCTCGCTCATATCAATCAGCTGTTCTTTCAGGTCAAAGTCTCTCACGCAATGTATTGATCCCTCCTACAGACGGCCACTTACCGGTGCGTTCCTCCTATTGCTGGTGCAACCAATAACGGTTGCCCGAATGGTCGAATGGTTAACGGGGTGGCACTTGAAGTTAACGCACTTAGGTTCGGCCGCGCGCGAGGTAGCAGTTTTGCGGCTGTGTGCGTCATCAAAATTTGATGTGTGAAATGATTGCGCACTAAGGCCCTGAGGTCAAGTGCTAGGTCACTGGGTACTATAAAAGTTGTTGGAGTTTAGTTACTGGTATACAGTCTGCTGACCAAGCAGTCATCAGCTGTTTAGGTGAGCACTAGTTTAATTCTGCATTTACTTTTGTAGCTCTTGGTTTTCTGACGCATTGGACATCTTTTCTGAGTCTTGATACGGTTTTTGGCAGGATAGATTACCTATGCATTCGACAATTTTAGACTCTGAAGAAGGCGATATTGCCGAAACTTCAGTCACTAAAGAAGTTACTAATCTCGGTGTACAGCTCAAGCAGTCTCAAAAAGCAATTAAACAATGCCGAGTTTGAGCGACGGTCGAGCTTGGACAGTCTTCTTTTGCTAGAGCGGTAGACCAAGATAAAGGACTACCGTACGTATGAAACTATGTTGCGAGCCGCTATCCGGATAGACTGTAATCAATTCATCCTTTTTAGTCCTAGAGTTGTACGTGATAGCATTTACTACCATCAAACGTGGAACCTGGGTCATGGGTGTTTCTTGGCACGTGGCTGCACATAAGCATGGTGCGTAAGGATCTACCTGTGCCTGATGTTGACGCTCTGAAGACTTTTCTGAATGGCTTTCCTCATTCGACGATGTGCAGATGGAGTTTTGCAAGATGGGATGCGCGCTGTGCATTCTACCGATGGAACTCGCGCGTCTGGCCACTGGTGACCACTGACGCCTAGATGGTGAAGATGACTTTGCAACATTTACGCGCGGTGATGACGAGCGCGATCTAGGCTGAGCATGGCTCAAATTCTGAGCTCATGTTGAACTGCGCGTGTCTGGTGAGTTGGGTCGAGATAGGAACGTGTCGATGGGAACGAGTTATGCGTTTGCGGTCTATGGAAGCACAAAGCTGGATGATGAGACCTGCTGCAATATGAACACACAGGTGCGGAGCAGTCTTTAGCAAAGTGATCATCACCTAAGCATAACCAGCACAGATTTTCCTCTTCAACATTGGCTCTCCGCTGTCTAGGACTGGGTAGTTCCATACAGTCTTCCGGCTGGTGTCCTTGGACTTGACAAAAATTACAGCGGCAGTCCTGACGTGGAAATCGTTGCGGTCGTGCTGGGCTTCGAGACGCGGATCGTGGGTGATAAGGTGTTGGTGTCCTATTTCTGGTTGAACGGTACGTAGATGGTGAGCGAAAGGTGTGCGAACATCTAGGACAAACTGATGACTACTGCTGCTGAGACATAGTACACGACGGCCTTCGCTAGAATACCTGCGCGGGGAAGAGGAAGCTTGGCGAACTGCAGTATCTGAGTTATAGATAATATGAGGTGTGGGGTCGGCATCTTCTACTATCTGCAGTCTGTCGATGACTGCGGTTCGTAGTAAACTCCCAACCAAGGCATCTCTCTCGACGCGGACCGGAGTTGAGGTCATCGCGCCTCAGTCCAGCATACGGCGAGCTATTGATTTGGATGCGGATCACTGCCGAGGCATTGCAATCAAATGTGTACTTGAAAATGAAGCACTCGAGCTGGTTTGGTCAAACGGGTAAGCGATTGGAATTACGCGCGCGCGGCCGTGGTTCGACTCCGTTTACCAACTCGCTTTTTGATGCATCGCCGGGCAATCTTTGATAGCGGCCACTATGGCAATCGATGATGATCGCTATCAAGGACTTCGCCAAGCAAATACACGGATAAAACAAAAACACAATTTGTGACGAAAATTTTATGAAAAAACGAGCTGATAGTAGCGTGTATTCAATGAAATGAATAAATGAGTTCTCGTCTTGTACAGCCAATGAGAAAAAAATCAGTAAGATTTACAAAAAAGAGAAGAATTTGTTTTTTGTTTTCCTCGCCAAAATCAGCTGTTCGTCGATCCTCTCCTTCTCGGGCGCCAGTTTTGCGCCGATTTTTTCTGCATTTTGTGGCAAAGCTGTGTGTATCGTAAGTTACTCAGGAGCAACTTATGTTAGATGCAGTCAACTCTTGTCTGCGTCTCCTCTTTTACACGCTATTTGCATTCCTCTAACATCCATTCACGTTCAGTTCACCTCCACGTGAACGGATGTGGAACAGTTGACTGCAGCAGGTGGACAGATGGCCAACTATCAGTTGACTTGACCATCTTATAGCATGGGAAGGTTGACGGTCATCAGTTCACCTCACCTAAGCTTAACTGATGGGATAAGTTGAGTTCACCTCAACTGATCAAGCTTTACTACGGGCCTGTGTCAAACGCTGATAGCAGCTCGTCTACCGTCCATCTGGTCTTCCTTACTCTTCATTTTATCAACCTTCTCACGTGTACGCCGGGGAAACTTTGATGGAAGGTTTTAGGTGCACCTATCGAGGACTCCTCCTTCAGACGATTCATCTGGGACCAAATCGCTCTGATGGAACCAAGTGTGGCGCGCTGCGAAGCGGCTGTATCCGTTGCAGGCGTCTGCTTGTTGAGCTTGTCCCACAGATGAATACGGAGGTGTTCTTCGGTTATAGGTGCTGTGAATAGTGCGTACTACCCTCGTAGTTCTCTTCAGTGGGCTGGAAGTTCGCGATGATGTTAGCTGCGTCTCCTCTCAGGTGCGTCTTCAAGTACATAAACTTAACAGCTACCGGTACGCTGTTTCCGTGTGTACAGAGGCTGCAAAGATGTTCCAAAATTCAGGAAACGCGTCCATATCACCGGAAAAGTATGGTATCTCGAATGAGGGTAGGCTGTACGGCTGTCCTGAGGTGGAACGAGATGACATATTCCTCGACGCGTAAAGGGTTGGATTTGGATTGGCGGTAGTAAAGTTCCAAAGGGGTACATGCTCGTCCGAGCATTGGGGTCCAAGGAGGGGTGTGGGGTAATGTCAAATCCAGTAGGGGATTGCTGCAAACAACGGTTTCCCTGGTTAGGGATTCCCGCGTCGCTCGCAATGGGGGGTATGATTAGCTGGTGCGACCGAAGAAGGATCAAATGGACGATCCTGGCGAGGTGAATCTTGCGCGAGCTGATGGGTCTCGTGGGAGAGGGCATCAGATGAAGAAGGCAACAAATTGAACATGGGAACAGAGTGGGTGGGAGCGGTCGATGAAACACAACGCTCGTAAAGCATATCCGCACTCGGAAGGAATTTAATCTTATTGTCCAAACGTTCAAGCAGAATGTCCGCCTTCACCAAGAGCTTCGACAATTCACGGGCGTTCCAATGCGTTTGGATCTCCAAGAGGAGGGGAAAATCTCATTGCTTGTCCGGCCTCTGACGAGCAAATTCATCAGCCTTATTTCGCTGACTACGTAAAAAGGAAGCAGCACAATTAAAGGAAGAAATAAAGTTAGAAAGCAAATGTTTACGACTGATGACAAACTCGTAATCCTTGCCTGCGTTAGCGGTAAGGGTAGCATCGCTTTCCAGGTTGGTCTGCTCTACTTCCGCGATCTTCTTGCTTAAGGCCCAAGGCATACCTCGCGCGATTCCGATCGCTGCGCGATTTGGCACAACAGCAACTCCTCGTAATTCGTCGTCGTTGCGCTGTCTTTGGTCAGAACTTGCTCCATTTGCAACAACTTATACAAGCTACTCAAATGTGCATCCGAGAAGCGCGCACGATAATTGTAAAAATCTGGCAAATCGCCAAGTCGCGTGAAAGTGGCGATTCGGTCAGATTGCGTGAGGTATGTCTTAAGCCTAAGATGTTGGCTTTTAGTTAGTTGAGCCTTGTGGGATCCAAAGAGTGACATATCTGGAATAAAGAAACAGGAGCGGCGATAAAATATCTACAACAAAATACACGAGCGTAAAATACAACAAGAAACTAGCCTAGAACCCTTAAGAGGGGAATGAACCAACTAAATAGCACGCTAGGGGTATATAGTAGGCGCAAAGGCAAGGAGCAAAATGGGGTTGTCAAATAAGGGCAGAATCGCACGCCGTAGCAATGCGCGAATAACGTAAAGGTAAAGCGAGCAGCTGCGTCCAAAGAAGACTACCTGAAAGAACGATATGGCGAGCGCTGCAACAGTTACCTCCCGATTGCCTCCCTTGGCTATGCTCCAGCAGCAAGGTCCGCCACAAGACTCCATAGAGCACTCGCAAATAGGTTTTTAAAAGTCTACTGCCATACCAATCTTTGCGCAGGACAACACGCTGCTAGCAGGAGCTTATAGCTGGAAAGTTGCTGCCACCAACTCCGACTAAGTCACCCAACGCGCTGGCTACGCTTAAGGCTGCAAAACCAACGGGTTACCTGACACCTTTATGACGCGATATTATCGCACGCCCTATCCCACTGCTCGAACTAGGTGCGGAGCGTGGTAGCTACGGGATCGTTACGCACGCACGAAGGATGGGATAGCTTAGAAACAGCGCTACTACTGCGCGGAGTACCTGTCTAAGATGTTACCTACCCACCGCGACTTAGCAGCGCGACTACCCGACGCTACACGCGGGAAACCGCATCCACCATGTGCTGGCGACGATGCACCATGTGGCGGCTCGGTGGGCTCTAATCAATCACCTAGATCTAACCCGAGTAGCCAAGGCTTGCCCGTTTAATACATACGACACAACCTACCCTGCTAACTCGCCCTAGGGCGCCCAGACAAAGAATTAAGTACTGAGGTTTTATCCTTGTGACATCAAAGAGACAATTAGAAAGCTACAAAAACCTACAACTAGACGACAAGGAAAATTACTAAATTAAGCTAAACTACTAAACAATGACAGAGCTCAAACACGGGACGAGCTGCCCCATCCCGTGCTACCGATGAAGCGCGTCTACTAATCTAACCATGATGATGCTCCCGAGGCTTCACCTAAACAGATCCGCCGCGCGTCGCCAGATACCAGGCGCGACAGCCTCCCCGCTCTCAAAGTATAAGATTTTATTATCCTAGGGCTCAAAGGTATCAACGATGGCGCGTCCGAACTCAATCCCGAAACCTTGATTCAGTCCACGATGGTTTTCGATATGCTCAACCGCACTGCAAGATTAACATCAAAAGCGGGAGCTAAATGCCAGGCACGAGCATAATGAACAAAGATGAGAAAGGATAATTGATCGAAAAGGAAGCAGACAGACGCTGCAATGAGGCGCCGCCGCTATATATATAGCCGTTTTGCTGGCAACGCGCCAAGGCAAGGAGAGGTCCGGAGGCGATTGTGGCACGCGTGGGAAAGTACCGTAATCGTCGCCGGATATAGCGCGGCAGCAACCAGTGCTCCCGGCCTCCTACTTCTAGGAGCGCTCGTATCGCGAGCCGCGACAGGAGGTCTCATGCGGACATTTGCGACGGACCGCGCGCTTTCAACATCACTGCCCCATGCTAGCTGTCCGCGTGGTTGCAGCCTATCGGCGACCTTATGTCCTCTACTCCTTCCAACAAAGTCCTGGAACTGTGCCGGGACTGTGCTGCATGCGCTGCAGCCGCCTGTATGCGAATTGAGCCGTGGGAGATTGAGATTTTTGACTGTTTTCAACAGTTTTTCTCTCAAATTTTGCTCCTTTCGGTCTCATTCTTCTACTCCCCCCCCCCTTAGATGAGGAAAGCCCCGATCCTAAAGCAAGAATGGAGAATGAATTGCCGTCTGCCATGTATCCGAAAATGTGTCCCTGTCTATTTTCTCTTGCTCATTTTCGCTCAGACCTACTTCATGTGTTCCATTTCTAAGCTTCTGCATAGTTTCCACGCATCTATCTTGAGCGTCACTTTTAGGTATTCTCAGCCACTTTTCTTTTTCGCTTGTTCGTTATCTCTTCTACTTCGCTTCTCTTTATATTAAAAAGCTGCGAACTGGGATCGGGGTTGAAAAATGAACGCTGTTCTGCTCCATGTATCCGAAAAGATGAGTCTTCATGCACTCGTCCATTCTCTCTTCGTTATTTTTGTTCCGACCGATTGTTACCCGCTTAGCTCAAAGCTGAAAATGTCCGTGCCGCCCCGGGACCCATAGTGCGAGCAATCTCTCGCCTACATAATGGCTACTATTGGAATCTCCTCGCGCCATCACTGAGCGCTGCTATATTTTCGCATTCCTTTCTGTGGAACTGTTCAGCTCTACTGGACCCTCCTTTAGGCACGGTTAAAAGGATGGAAAGGATGCAAATACTCTGCCGTAGCGCTTGGAAAGATACAGTGTTATAGTAAGGCTACAAACCGAACCGACAGTATATATATTAAGATAAAAACCGAACCGAGAGAGTATGCGATCAGCGCACTGAGCAATGCGATTCGTGTAGATTAACATCCTACCGTATACCTATCCTACAGTGGCGTATCCAGAATTTCCGTTCGGGGGGGGGGGGATTTTTTTTTTGATGAAGGCGGTGTGGCATTAGCTACGTGCTTCGGGATAATTTTTGGTATACTTTCCGAAACCTCGAAAAAAATGAAAAAGCCCATAGCTCTCAGCCACGCCCCCAAAAAAATTTATATGAGGCCAAATTAATTTTTTTATAAAGTTCAAGAATTATTTTAACTGCTTGCAATAATGAATTATTCAAAAATTATGCGACCCATTCTCGAAGGGGGTGCCCGTTCCTCCCCCCTCCCTTCCGCCCCGTCGGTACGCCGCTGCTATCTTACCCCCACTTCCGTATATCAGATAGCGACGAGATGAGAATGGTGTCCTTGGAATCAAAATCCGTCCAGAGTGAAGCCAGACATAGCCACGCCACGGTGTTGTCGCGCGACTTACGCGAACGTCCCCCCAGTCACGCGATCGACTTCTGCGTCTACTTCAAAACGCGATTTCTATTCACAAATTATGGGCGGTAATGTAGTAAAAAAAATTTCTATATTCTACAGAGTGTTCAAAATTTGTGTTTATCTTCCGCTGTCGAATCCCTCTTTCCGCGAAGCTTTTTGTTTTCTTTCGGGCACAATATTGCAGAGTTGGCTTCAACTCAGGTTTACAGTTTAAAGCCAATCACTGCCCTTCATTCCTATTGGATTACAATAGAAACCTTGAAGAGGGTTTTGAGTTATTGGGAGCCATATGTTCAAAACTTACACTAAATTAGTCTGAAAATAAGATTTGCACATTCTCATAGAAGTTAGTTTTAAAGTTATGCCAAGTTTAACATGATAACTGTTTTTTCAATGTGCCTTGAACTTGTGATTATATCTTTCAAAAAGCTTGAGTGGCTTGTGAAATGTTAAGCAGTAAAGTCAGCGCGTTTAAAACTCTGGTGTACTTGGATCTTCAAAACTAAGGTTGAAATGCAGCAAAACTACGATGGCGCAAACAGTGGAAGTTTCTACTGTAATCTTACAAAATGAAGCGCGATCGGCAATTCGCTCAAAAATATAAATTAAAATTATAGCGAGCTGTACAAATTGGGACGAGAAGGTAGGCAAAAGACTTCTTGGAAAGGGAGATATCAACTATCAAACATTGTATGCATACTTTTGGAATATTTTGTATAGAACAATGATTCGTCGAGTCGACATTGAATTGACTTTTCTCTGTTTTTCGCTGCTGAAACAAACTCATGGCAGTGACTGCAGTGCGCTAGTAGGATTTATTAAGCAAGGTAAAATTTCGTAATCTGAACCAAACCGGCAACCGATGTATGAATTTATAAACGATATGGACACTGTTGTCTTTTGTAGCCTAGCGTGGAGTGTAATGGGAGTGGAATCCAAATGGAATTCTTGATTGTTGAATAAGGAAACGGCCCATTTCTTCTAACGTTTCGGCGTCGATCATAGCCACGTAAGGGGTATCCTTTTCCATCGTAGTCATTACAGGAACAAGCAGTATGCCTTAAGAATAAGAGTGATTAACGGCATGTAAAATACCCAGTGACAAACCATCATCTTCTTTCTCATAGTTCGGCTTGTTGACTAGAATTGGTTCAGCACATATTTGGGAATCATTGTCCATGGACCACACTTTGCTTGTTCCATCCTTCAGATCTACTTTGATTATCTGAATCATAGACCGACGAGTAAAACTCATTGAAAAAAATTCTAAGAATCTTACCGTTCCTTCGAGAATTTATTTGTAAAACGCTATGAAATCTAAGGAACGTTAGCAGCACCAGTACTATCGATATCCAAAAACGGTTTTTCTCAACAAAAAAAAACAAGTTTAATGAATAGGAAAGCTTTACTTAGAAAAAAACATTGTGGATGGTGATTTATTCTAATTTTTTCTATCATGGACCTACAAGGCTTGTTCTTTTGGTACTGACACTTACTTTCTATGTGGATGCTTCCATAGTTGATTGTGCCAGCGCCGAGCTAACACCGTGCCACATGGACGTTCTACGCGTCAATCGATCGACGATGCTGGCACGGCGCTGGCACGGCACATAGGTAACAACACAGCAGCATTGTTCAAAATGAAAAGGGGCAGGGGTGCATTCTACGTACACATGCTCTTTTCTACTACTCTTCCCTTTTTTCTCCTTCTCCCTTACACCCTTTTTATGAACAAAAAAGTAGGGCATACTCCATCCGTCGAATCGCCACTGAATACGTTGGCGCCATAAACGTAACGATAATCTTTCATGTTGAGATCGTAGTTATAGCGCGGGAAGTCGAACGCTGAAAAGGTAGACAGCAAAATAAAGCCAACACTTACGCTATGAAGAGAACATATATTACTACAGTGTTTTCCTTCAAACTGTCAAGAATCCAATATTGTAACTGTAAGCTGCGCCAGATACTCTGTTGTGACTGTAATAGTGAAGGCTGCTAAGTAGAAATGAGTTGATAGAATAATCTCATGTTTTCCATTATGATCTGTTTATGTAAATAAGTAAGCTATAAATAGCAGCCTAGTTCGTAGAGACGTTCAGTTTTACTGCTTGTCACTGGAAGGCAGATAAAGAGTCTCCGCTGAAGCTGTTCACGAACACAACAAACTGGCGATCAGGATGAGCAGCGGAGACTCGAGAAGAAAGAAGACGAAGACTTCTTCAACGGATGGCAGAACAACGGACGGCAGAGCGATGGACGGCGGAATGACGGACGATAGACTGATGGAGGGCAGCAGTTCGATGGACGACAAGCCTATGGAGGGCAGACAGCATGTTTCTCCATTGGAGAGCGTGCTACAAGTCATGCAGGAGCAGATGCGCCTGCACCAAGAACAGATGAAAGCCATTCTTGAGGCCATCGCTCGTGGCCAGGGCGCCGGTACTGGGCAGAGCAGTACCGCAGCAGATGCGCCGAATCTTATGTGCGCTTTGAGCAATAGGATCGAGAAATTTACGTTCGATCCTGAAGCCAACCTTAGCTTCAGCCAGTGGTACGCACGCTACAAGGACGTGTTCATCGAAGATGCCAAGCCGCTAACGGAAAGTGCTAGAGTGCGACTTCTCTGTGAAAAGTTGGACAGAGAAGACTTTGAAAAGTATCAGAGACACATACTACCAAGACAAGTAAACGCTATAGGATTCGAAGAGACAGTTTCAATCCTGAAGCAGCTTTTCGACATGAAGACTTCGCCGTTTACACTAAGGTATCAATGTCTAAAGCTGGAGAAGAAAGAGTTTGAAGATTATCTTCTGTATACTGGAAGAGTTAACGAACTCTGTGAAAAAGCGAAGATCCATGAACTGGATAGCGACGGAATCAAGTGCCTACTATGGATTTTCGGATTGAAGAGTCCAAAGGAAGCTGAAATAAGGCAAAGACTTATTGCAGTGCTGGACAAAGAGTACAAAGCCGAACGCAAGATGACCCTGCAAGAACTCTACTCAGAATGCGAAAATTTTCTTAGCTTGAAGAAGGATAGCGAGACCATAGCTGGAAATAACACGAGAGTGGTAGAAGCAGTCAAAGAAGAACACAGGATGTTGGAATGCTGGAACTGTTCTGGGCAGCACTTGTTCAAGGATTGCAAAGCAAAGCCGTGGTTCTGTAAGAAGTGCAAGACAACAGGGCATAAAGAAAAGTTCTGCGAACTCATCAACAAAAGGAAACCAGCTGATCAACCAAGTACCAATGCAAGAGATGTTGGAAGCAGTGGCAACGTCAGAATGAAGCGAAGAAAGAAGCAAACGAGACTTGCAACCCATCCACATGTGCGGAATATAGTGAAGATCGCAAACGCCACAATGGATGTCAACTCTTCACGAGTATATCTGGAAACGAAAGTAAATGGTCAGTCAGTAAAGTTTTTGCTTGATACAGGATCGGATATCACGCTGTTGAACGAGATAGTCTGGAAGAAAATGGGTGCTCCAAACCTTGAAAAGACGAATGTTTCTGTCAAGGACGCCAGTGGAAACTCTATGAAGATATATGGCAAACTGTGGTGCAACTTCGAGCTGAAAGGATCCAAGAGTGAAGGCTACGCGTATGTTACTCCTCACAATTCTTTGTTAGGTATCGACTGGATACGGAAGAATGAAGAGATGACCTATCACTTGGAAAGGATGATCGCAAATGTGAAGGCCGACCAGAATGATATTATGGCACAGAAGTTGAAAAATGCTTATTCAGAAGTATGCAAAGATGGTCTAGGATTATGCACCAAGGAGAAAGCAGACATGCAGGTTGGTGGAAGATTCCATCCAGTGTTCAAGACTTGCAGATCTGTCCCCCATTCTGCTTTTGAAACTGTCGAGAAGGAACTGGACAGACTCCTGGAAATTGTTGAGATGTACAATATCGCTGCGACAAGGACTGTGAAGGTTTTGAAAATGTTTGCTAGATATGAACCACTGCATACTATCGTGACTGACAATGGAACTCAGACGTCAGAACTGTTCAAGAGCATGTCTGAAGAAGAAGGAACTTTGCACAAAAAGACTGCTCCTTATCATCCCCAGTCAAATGGACAAGAAGAACGCTTCACTGATGTCCTGAAACGTGGAATCAAGAAGCCTGAGGGGGAGGAGAGGCCGACAGGAGATGAAGGCCTACGAAGAAATAAAAGCATAGTAAAGAATATGAACCAAGAGATTCCGCCACACTTCCCACAAGAATTAAAATCACCTCCGTTAAGAACTAGACATCAACTATCTATGCAGCCTATGGTCACAGAGAATGTCACAATCAAAAGATTCTGCGATACAGCTCATGTGATCTGATTGTTGATGTATATTGTACTTACCAATGTAGTAGGCTAGTTTGAGTTGTAACTACCCTACTGGGGGAGGTGTTGTGACTGTAATAGTGAAGGCTGCTAAGTAGAAATGAGTTGATAGAATAATCTCATGTTTTCCATTATGATCTGTTTATGTAAATAAGTAAGCTATAAATAGCAGCCTAGTTCGTAGAGACGTTCAGTTTTACTGCTTGTCACTGGAAGGCAGATAAAGAGTCTCCGCTGAAGCTGTTCACGAACACAACATACTCTACTTTGTGAGCCTCAGAGTAGAGGATAATATGACGGCGAAACGGGTTCGCGCGGACATCTACTATAAAATGCGCACTCCTATGAACTGTACCTTGTGACAGTAGTCCGCCCGGAAAATCCTATCGGCGGCAAATGTTCCCTACCCAAATTTCTACTTTTCTCACTCCTAAAACTTACAGTATTCGCTCATTTTAACGTCCGTGCAATGTATGCTACCGTCCATC